>JBBPBX010033012.1:0-22355 GCA_038048925.1 Garcialebias charrua | reverse complement strand
ACAGTATTGCGTATTCCTTTACAACTTTTCTATCATTCTGTTCAAATTAGTCTAGAAACAGTAATGAAGGAACATGGCTTTTAAATGCTTGTGTTTGGGGTTCTGATGTCATATTATACACACACTTGTGGCACATCAGCAGCTTCATACAACTTTAAATGTGTCTATTTTTTCTGTCTGACTGTAAAAATGTTTCTGAACAATGATCAGTACTCAGATTTTTGTGTTTACAAAAAATTCTGCTAAATTATGCTGAACTTGCTCACAATGTCTACTTTCAAACATAAATGGATAAACTGTGCAGTCTTTAGCTCTTTGAAACCAATAATCACAACAACAAAAAGTGTCCACACTTTAAATAGTGCTCTCAGTCTATCCTTTTGGCCAGTGGATGGCCCAGCACAGAAGATCAACATCATCAGGCCAGGACTCTGTGGTCTACACTCATCTCCAGGCCAGCGGTCACTCTTTCAGGGATGAAGATGTTCACATCCTTGATAGAGAGGAACGATGGTTTGAGAGAGGAGTAAAGGAGGCCATCTTTGTGAAAAGAAACCGTCCATCATTAAACAGAGGTGGAGGCCTCCGGGTTCAACTGTCCCCCTCTTACAATGCTGTTATTGCTAGTATCACTCAGCCCTCTGTGAATAGCAAACAACCATCAGGGTGCTAACGATCCATCGTTAGGCTGATGGTCCTCCTTGATCATGTGAGCAGCTGGTTTCGGCTGTCATCAGTCCCAACCCTGCAGGTCCGCGGTGGTCCACCACCGCTCCAAGCGAGCGATTGAGCTCATACAACAGCTGGGATGAGGAGCTCACGGCCCGGTTCAGAGAATTTTGCTGATCAGGTAGTGTCGACAGCGCGCTGATAGCTGCCGAAGCCTCCCTCAGCTTCCAGTAACAGACAACTCCGCTTACGCCAAAAAACAGAGCAGTTGCTACCAATATTCCAATAATCCACAAATCCTCCACGTCCTCGACACTTAAGACGGTCAGACACATGGGCTGCCACTGACCCCACGAGTCCAGCACGTATCCAGCCGCGTGTGTGTCGGAGGGACAGACAGCTTCTCCTGGCACGGTCCGCTTCGTGGAAAAAATCTTATCCATTGAAGAAACAGCCCAATTTATTAATTCCATATTGGTTCGAGTGAGCGCTGAAGGGTCGCAGACGAGACGAAAAGCAAGCAGGGAGTAGGAAAAACTTAGGGGAGGGAAGAGCAGAAAGATATGCGACTTGCCTTGCCGAGTGCCGGAAGAAGAGACATACGGCATAAGTTTTTTACAGGAATACATTGCGACAACCACAAACCAGCTTACCTTTGAACACGCCCAACGTCATCCAGGAAGAGCCAGGTGCTCAGCTGGTTACAACAATGTGCCGTATGCCAGATGAAATGGTTGACCCAAGTGACAGCCGACCTCACGTTCTGCCGGTGCTTGGCGCTTGGGCAACCACCCTCCAGAAAACACCTGTAGCTCTGTGGAGGATGTTGAGCCTTCTACCTCAATGGACCTTACCAAGCTCCGCCCAGAAATGCCCCCTAAGCTCCAACATGGCTGCACGTCTCCCAAGCGCAGCTTTGGTGTCAATGGAAAACATGGCGTCGACTGACTGCAGGGTATTTTTGAGTCGAATAGTGTATCATTTCTGCCAGATTCCAACAAAATATCAGCCATGACAATGGACAGGGGAACCAACAAGTTCATGTTATTTTTTTTTTTTGGACGTTATCAAGTTGTTTGATCCACGCGATGCCTCCAAACAGCGTGCGCGTCACCGCTAATGCTACTGTCTGATGGGGAAAACATCAGCTCCTCACACGCTCAGGCTCAGCATTATTACAGCTGTGGACAGGATCACTGATGCCTATTGTCCTGCAAGGCTGGGTAAGTCAGGCATTCATGGTTTTGAGGGTTACTTTTGAAATCAGCGATTTCTATTGTTGGCAAAAGTTTGTGTGCCTTGGTCGCAAAGCTAATGCTAACTGTAATCTCCATTGGTTAGCCGTTGCTGCTTTAAGGCCCCAATATACCTGTTTCTTTTGCCTCACGCCGCTCGGCGCCGTGGGAGCGCCGTGGGAGCGCCGCGGCAAAAGCCTTTGATCACGGGCGCGAGCGCGCCAAGGTCGGATTTTACTACGCCTACGCGCGCGCGTTGATAAACTGCCTCGCGTGTCAGCAAATGACCAATCAGCGACCTCAATTTGTCCTGCTCTGCCCGGCTGCAGCTGCTCTCAGAGAGCTGCGCCTGCACAGAGTATAAAGAGCTGCCGGCACCGCAGCACACGCGAGTCCAGCGGCGTGAGGCAAAAGAAACAGGTATATTGGGGGCTTTAGCTGCTAAACACGCCGACAACGACTTTTGTGAGGGCTAACGAGCTCAGCCGTCCGGTGTGTTAGTTAAAATCCAGCCTTCGTGTCACGATTTTGTGCAGTTTTAGGTGAAATCGACAGTAGAGCTCGTTGTGTTAGCTAGCTCGTGGAGTTAGCAGAGCTGTTTCTTCCCAACTTCCAGGACGTTCAGTGAACTGTGGCTTTCTCTCATCGTGACCGCGTGTTGTTAACTAGCAGGTTTCAAAAGCAGGTCAACCCTTCTCTGCTGGTGAAAGAAATAATTGTTCAGTTTTGTGGTCGTGCACAAGCTTTGATCCAAGCAAGGCATTCAGTTTCACATATAGGGAAACGGTGAATTTTACTTCCACAAATACGGTCAGGGTACCTGACATCTCCTGTACAGATACCCCACTGACGGTGGAGGAGCATTTTTCCAGCCCTGACGCAGAAAAAATCTGCACGTATGCTAGCTAGCAATGTAAGTAGCATGTGGTGCCGGTCTCACAAACGCTACCGTAGCGTTTGTTTTGTGAGACCGGCACGCACGTGGAAGCTGCGCTGTGACGTGTTATGGGTATTAGCCAATGAAACGCGGCCCTGTGGGCGGAGCTTGGTAAGGTCCATGCCTAAAATGTACCGCAGCTCTTCGGCCGGTGATTTTTTGTCAAAGCCCTGCCCTCTAGCTCCGGTGCAACATCTGCAACGACTCGGTAGCACACAGCTGGAGGAGAAAAATGATGGCCCCAGCTCTACCTGTGACCTGGACTTCCTGCTGAAGTTGTGCTACCGCCAGGATAATTTCCTCATAAGGGAGTACTGTATGTGGATGACATCCAGAGGCTGGTAGCTTTTCTTGAAGGACAACTCAGATAGGTCAACCTTCAGCGGGAGGAACAGGTCCGAGAGCTGCAGACGCTCAGAGACTAAATGCACCAGATGGAGACACTGGAGAGATCCTTCAGTGAAGCTAAGAGGCAGCTGGAGGAGCAGAAAACGCAACAAGAGGAGCTCATGAAAAAACGGCTTGAAAAAGCCTTACAAGAGCAAAAGAAAGTGAGATGTGAACTTGCTTTCTCCCGGCAAGGCTTTGAAGAAATTCTCTCAGCCAAAAACAAAGAACTTGAAGTAACAAAGGAGGAAAAAGAAAATGCAAAGGCCCAAGTCACCAAAGTCCTGGAGAACGAGCTTCAGTGCAGCATCTGCTCAGAGCTCTTCATCGAGGCAGTGAACCTGAACTGTTCTCACAGTTTCTGCAGTTACTGCATCAGTCAATGGCGCAAGCACAAAGACCAGTGTCCCATCTGTCGACAGGCCATCCAGTTCCAGTCTCGATGTCTCGCTCTGGACAACTGCATCGACCGCATGGTGGAGAACCTGATCTTGGACACGAAGACCAGACGACTGACCCTAATAACTGAGCGGAAAGAAGCTACAGAGGTGATGGTGATCAATGATGAAGACGGCAGCGGCGGTGATTGACGATGACGACAGCAGCTGCAATGATGGGAGCATGGTGTTTGTGTACGGCAGCCTCAGCTCTGTGGTCTCTGTGGTTGTAAGGATGGCTCGTCCTGTTGGTCATGTCTGTCCCCCTTGTGATGTTTTCATCCTGTTGGTCATGTCTGTCCCCCTTGTGATGTTTTCCTGTTAGTCAGTTCCTGATCTGTTTTTAGTAGTTAGTTTTTCCTAGTTCAGTCTCCATGTTTATTCTTGTGATGTTTTCCTGTTAGTCAGTTCCTGACCTGTTAGTTTTAGTAGTTAGTTTTTCCTAGTTCAGTCTCCATGTTTATTCTTGTGATGTTTTCCTGTTAGTTCCTGACCTGTTAGTTTTAGTAGTTAGTTTTTCCTAGTTCAGTCTCCATGTTTATTTACTCATCATCCTGGTTTACTTCATGTTTCAGGTTTAGTTTCCCAGTCTTGTCTGTTCTCCTTGTGATGTTTTTCTGATTAGTCAGTTCCTGGTCTGTTAGTTCTATTAGTTAGTTTTTCCTAGTTTAGTCTTTGTGTTTATTACCCTTAGTTTAACCATGTTTGTTTACCCTTAGGTTAATCTCCAGTTCTGTCTTCCTAGTTAACTCCAAGATTCAGTTTAGCTTCCCGGTCCTTGCTCTGTATCTCCGTTAATTGTCCCCAGGTGTTTGTGATTTTGTCTCGTCTTGGCTGTGAGTACATAAGCCCTGTCTGTGTCTCATTCATTGTCGCTGCATCGTCTGGTATATCCCTATGTTTCTCGCTACAGCTCCTGTAAGTATTTTTGCTGCCACGACAGCTTTGTTTGTTTTTTATTAAAAGTATTATTTTTATACCTGCTTGCCTCCTGCGTTTCCGTCTGCGCCACTGGGTTTAACACACTCTCTGGTCGATTGTCCAGACCAAGATAGAGAGTACCCAGATTATACTCCTGATCTTCCTCTCCACCTCCCTCTTCAGCATAGTGATAGATGTTATCTCTGGTGTCATCATCTTCTTGCTGTAGAGGAATTCCTTTTTCTCGTTTCCCCCGCTTTGCAAACAGCAGCACCAACAAGAGCAGCAGCAGGACAGCTCCCAGTATTCCCAGGATGATCGGTAGATTACTGCCAGCAACAAGACCTTGATGATCTTGACAGTTCTTGTCTTCTCCCGTGCAGTCGCAAACTTTGGCTGTAATTACGTTGACTTGAGACTCACCCTGGTAGTCTGCAACACTCATGGCTTGGCTACTAAGTAGTCTCCACGCTCAAGCTCAGTTTTTAAAGTCAGGATGATACCTGTTCTGGTGCCGTTCATCTTAGCTGTCCAGTTGTTTGTGCAGCTTCACTTAAAGTGACGCTGTACGGAGAGGTGAAGCCCGGTCCATCTTTATCTGTTACAGTGAGCAGCTGAGGAGCTGGGTCCTTATTACATATCGTGAATTCCCGCTCCTCAATGATTGGGGCGTTGTCGTTGACATCCTGAAGCAGGATCAACAGAGTTCTAGTTCCTGTGGCTGGGACTGGATCATCATCAACTGCAACAATAAGAGATGTGTATTTGTTGTCCTTGACAAAGATTGACTCCCGGTCCATTTCGTTTTTTACTGTAATCAATCCCGTGTCCTTCTTTACTTCCAGCCAGCCTGCTGGGTCACTTATTATTTTATACATGACTTTCTGTTTGCGTGCCATGTCTGGATCAGTAGCCGTATACACTGCCACCTCACTGCCAACAGGAATGTTCTCCATTTTGGACACAAGGTTTTCATTTGGATCAAAGATCAGAGGTTCAGTAGCTGTGTTTCCATCCATTTTCATTTCGATTTTTGAGCTAATTTTTGAAATCTCGCAAATATGTAAATACAAATTAATGCGAAGCAGAAGTGTTTCCATCTGCTGGCTTGAAGCGCATCTACCAAGCCACGCACAGCGTCATTACGTCAGACGTCAGCGTCATTACGTCAGACGTCAGCACTGCGCATGTCCAGCGCATGTCTACAGTAAACAGGAAGTAGCAGTTGAAAACAGAACCTGGCCACACATCTCGTCAAAATGGAGAGAATATTTCAGGTACGTGTTGCTATCGGTCGAGTTGTATTTATTCTGTCATACAAACTAGTTTTAGCGATGTTACATGTTGTCCGGAGCGGAAACAGCTGATCAGTCACGTGACGTGAATGTTCGCTTCGGCAGCACGAGTCGGCAAATGTGTTTCCATCTGTCGCTGTGCGCATCTGCTCATTTTCGAACATCCCAAAAACCACCTCAAGCGAGCGTATAAACTTTTTGGCGAACTTGAGAAAGTAAATACGGATTTTGCCGTTTCCATTAAGCTTTTCTGCTGCGATACTTCAAAATGCGCACCTAGAAACCTTGATGGAAACACGGCTATTGACATCCAGCATAGTTACCATTACTGTAGCCGTGGAAGTGAGCAGAGAAACTTCAAAATCAATTTCGTTCACCACGGTGTCGGTAACCAACAAAGTGTATATTTGCTGACTTTCTCAAAGTCCAGACCCTTGACAGTAGTAATGGTTCCTTCTTGTTTAGCTCCTGTTGTTACATTAAAAAAGTTTCCAGGATCTCCATCAATGATCTTTGTTTTATGATATTTATCAACCCAAATGGTTAATGTTTTATCATCTTTTTTGATTCGTGAAAGGTAGGCACACACTGTTTTAGAAAAAACTCACACACATCAGACGTAAATAATGAATATTTATTAAAGAAGTCGTGACGGAAAAAAGGAAACAACAAAGACAAAAACATACAGTTGTACATCTCTTCAGATATACAATAAACATACAAGTCAAACAGTCTTCCTGCTAAGATAAACATGTCTAATCTCGCCACAGTACTAACCGTACACACAAAGGCATTGATGTAACTCATTATTCCTCACCTTTGACACAACTGGGAGAGCCGTCACAGTTTGGCTTGGAATATACATCATGCAGCTCGACGTCTGATCAGGACTCGCAGCAGACCCTCGAATGTTTATCTGATCACTCTTTCTTTTTATACCTTGTGGAGTACGTGTAATGACTTCACTCAAACTTGTTTTCAGAGTGGTGCCAAGTACTGCCAAAAGCTTTCTGTTTCATCTAAAAGCTACAAGGTCAGTTTACCCTTTACTGAAAACTGCTACTCATCAACATCTTACATACTTGGCTGTGAGAGGCATGGAAACACATTGTTTGTCTCACTCCCTTTCAGAAGAACTGCAAGGCTTGAAGTGAGATGGGTGATATGCATTCATTCATCAAAGACCAGTTTTTCCAAGAAAGATAGGCCCTTTTATCATTCAAAGAAACTCTGGGCCTTTGAAGCAAAGCCGCACAAAACCCCCCACTTCAAGGCTAGTTTAATGAAACATCTTGACACTAAACTAAAATGTTTAGTGTTGCATTAAGCATTAACTCTTAACATAAAAATTGATAAAAATTTAGTCAGAAAAACATTAATGCTTACTTAAAACTCTTAATTCAATCTTGAACACGGAATTCCAGGCTGGAGTATGAGGTTCATCACCATCTGTCACTGACATCCGAGCAACTACAGCGTTCACTTTATTTTCTTCAACTGTTGCAGTGTACGGTACAGAATCCTGTGAGAAGACTGGAACGTGGTCATTGCTGTCCGTCACCTTGATTATTACTTTTGTAAATCCAATCAGACCTTCACCCATAAGGTCTGCTGCTGAAACTTCCAGCTCATACTGTCTGAGGGTGTTTCTCTCGATCCAGCCGTGCAACATTGACCAAGATAAATCCAGTGACTGAATTGATGGAAAACATGTTATTGTCAGGCATCTCNCCGTGTCTGGATCAGTAGCCGTGAACACTGCCGCCTCACTGCCAACAGGAATGTTCTCCATTTTGGACACAAGGTTTTCATTTGGATCAAAGACTGGAGGTTCATTGACGTCCAGCGCAGTTACTATTACTGTAGCCGTGGAAGTGAGCAGAGAAACTTCAAAATCAATTTCGTTCACCGCGGTAACCAACAAAGTGTATTTGCTGACTTTCTCAAAGTCCAGACCCTTGACCGTAGTAATGGTTCCTTCTTGTTTGTTAGCTCCCGTTGTTACATTAAAAAAGTTTCCAGGATCTCCATCAATGATCTTGAACACGACATTCCAGGCTGGAGTATGAGGTTCATCACCGTCTGTCACTGGCATCGGAACAACTACAGCGTTCACTTCGTTTTCTTCAACTGTTGCCGTGTAAGAATCCTGTGAGAAGACCGGAGCGTGGTCATTGCTGTCCGTCACCATGATTATTACTTTTGTAAATCCAGTCAGACCTTCACCCTCAAGGTCTGCTGCTGAAACCTCCAGCTCATACTGAGGGTATTTCTCTCGATCCAGCCGTGCAACATTGACCAAGATAAATCCAGTGACTGGATTGATGGAAAACATGTTTATGTCAGGCATCTCTGGTTTCTGGCTCAAAATGCGGTAGCGGATATCAGAGTTTTCCGTATTTTCTTCGTCAGCATCTTTTGCCACAACTTGAATCACTTCAAAATAATTTTTTGCAGCCTCAGGAACCTGTGCGATGTAGGTGGACTTCTCAAAAACAGGTTTGTTGTCATTTTGGTCAATTACAGCCACTATAAGGTCCATAGGAAAGTATTCAATTCCATCTGGCACAGTATGTACTTGAAATCTGTACTCGTTTTGTTTCTCCCTGTCGAGTTCTTGAGTGACGTACAGATTTCCGTTATCTCTGTTCATGATGAAAAGGTTAACAGGAGGCTGGTCAGCTCCTGGACCACTGATGCTGTAAAAGACCTTTCTCGCTTCGTCATAATTAGAGTAAAACTGAGCGATCTTCAGGGGGTAGGGTCCTTTGTGGTTCTCAGAAATACTGAGTGGAGGGATCGACCACCTCTTGCACCTTTTCACGCCGTCGGTGCACCTGGGGAAGTGCAAGACGGGCACCTGTGGATCTGCTGCATTCTCTGTGTGTGCAGTCAGACTGAGCTGCTGGCTGTGGTGATTGTGAGCTCCATGCTGATGCTCATCATTGGGGTGGTGGTTATGATGCTCACGATGCAGCACCATGACAGGAACAGTCATTTTATGTCCTTGGGAGTCCCACGAGCGGATGAAGATGTCCCGGTGTCCCTCATGAAGAACAATCGGTCTCTTGACAGTTAATACGTTGTCTGTCTGCACCACAAAACGGCTGTCATCAGTGCTGAAAAGAAATCTTGTACGGTCGGTGCAGTCAGTGAAGCCAACTCTGCCCAGTCTTGTGCCTTGCCTCAGGTGCTTTCTGCTCACTTTCAATATCAACGAATCCGACTCAAATACAGGAACGCACGATGACTCCTTTTCAGTCAGTAGTGGTGAGACATGAAAAATCACCAAAACCGTCCAAACCGTGAACCAGGCGGTCCCCATTTGTGTGTAGGGCCTCGTGTCAGTACACCCTTTTGACAGGTTGGTAATCCAAAGTTAGTAATCCAATGTTTGTACTCCAACCGCCTTTCTCTCCTCTGTCTCTATCTCTCTGTCTCTCTCTGTGTCTCTCTCTCTGTCTCTCTCTCTCAAGAATAAACTTCACGAAGCGCAGTCCGCTATAATCCCTCTCGTCGCTGCGCCTTTCCTGTCCCACTGCCTGTATGCAGAGTGGGAGGCTGGGCGAGTTGCAGCAGGTACTTCCTGTTGAAGTCACCTCGTCAATTTCCAAATAATTTGCAGCTCCTTGCACTATGGCAAGTCCTTTTAACATAAAATCGGATTCACGACACACATTCCAGATATCTGAAATTGATTTATGACTAGTCATAATAGCTATTTAAGATATCTTTAATTTTGACTGTAGTCAAAATTCTTATTTGAGATATCTCTAATTACATTCTGACTAGTCAAAATGACGTCAGATTTACCATTGAGTTGAATGGAGACTTCAATTAAAGATATCTTGAAATGAATTTTGACTAGTCATAAATACAATTCTAGATATCTCAAAGTTAATTTTGACTAGTCATAATTTGCTTTCAGGATATCTCGATGTTAGTTCTGACTAGTCATAATTACAATTAAAGATATCTTAAATTACGTCATTATTTAAGATATCTTAAATGTATTTTTAGATATCTGAAATTGATTTATGACTAGTCAAAATGTAATTCAAGATATCTTAAATAACTATCATGACTAGTCATAAATCAATTTCAGATATCTAGAACTGTATTTATGACTAGTCAAAATTCATTTAAAGCTATCTTTAAATGAATTCAAGATATCTTAAATATTTTATGATGTGGACGGCTTTTCTATTTAAGATACCTGGAATTCACATTTTAACTAGTCATAATTACGTTCAAGATATCTAAAATTATTATTTTGACTAGTAAAAATACGTCACAGATTTACAGCACGACACCCGGAAGTAGCAGGCACTTCCTGTGTAGTGAGTGTGCACTAAGGAGAAATGTCTCTCTTTTCAACATCTTTGTTTAATTTGCCAGCTTTCTCCTGTTGCTGGCGAGGAGAAACTCCAGTCCAGATGTTCTGCAGGGGTACAGCTTCGACAACCTAGGCTTACTGCTATCTGTTTCTGTGTTGCTTGCAGAGAAAGTGTGGAGGAGGAGTCTGCTGCCATATCTGTAGCAGCTCAGATGGTCAGGGTCAGGGGTTACACTAAACAATAACTGTTGAACGGGTATGACGTGATGATTGATGATTGGTTGATCAGATGAAGTCTAAACTGGACATGTTTTACTTCAACACCTTCATCAATGTGTTTATATCAATGCAGTATCATAAAATGTACAAATCACCTTTTTGTTCCTTCGTATTTTTAATATTCAGTCTCAAGCTGTGTGAATTGTTGTTACTCATGAAAAATACAAAAACGTGCCAATTTCTTTAAAATGAAATTGTATAATTTGGGAAAAATATCTATAATCCACTATAAGTTTATAGTGTACAGTTATCAAATGTTAACTTAGTTAAGAAAGTTCATGCTCAATAATTAACTTAGTTAGTTTTTTTTTTTGTTTTTACTAGATGTTGTAAATTATACTTGTTTTCATTGCAATTCAACTCAATCAATCCACAAACAAAATAAAAAAACCAGTATGCTACTTAAATGTGTTTTCATTGAAGAATGTTTAAAACAATTGAAAACAACTAATAACGCTAGAACAATTTACATACATGTGACAAGCTTGGGTATGGATGTCATATTTATTTTATAAACTTACTGCAACATCACCTTAGGACTTTCACCCAAGGACATAATTTATACACAGAAAAGGCACTTGGGGTTGTTTACAAGTAAACAGGAGACTGTGTTCCAAGATACAATATAAATTTTATTAACACTAAGTTAAAAACTAATTCTAATGGAGGCAATAATGAATCTTAAATATTCAGCAAAGGCTGAGGCTTTCCAGTGGTCAGTCAACTAAAAGATTTAATGATGGTTCAAGGTACAAAACACAAAAGCAGAAATTCACCCACGAGCTGTGATGATGCACGAGACACGAGTGGAACAGAACCTACACAAGACTGGACTGCTGCCTTCAACCTGGAACATAAATATGAAATTAAGTAAACAGAAATAAATATGTTTTCCTGATGCATGCTCAATAATCCAGGTAGAAAAATCTAAAAAAGTTAAGTCAGGTCCTGTGGACTCCCCCAGCCAATCTTCTCTCAGGTAAGACACTGCCTAATTACAGTGACTTGAGCAGGCTGTAAAGCATGGTAGGACAGATAAAGTTGTTTTCTTGCCCCACAAGAACAACCAGGAACTGAACAAAAACAACAGATGAAACAGAGCCATTTTCCTCACTGTCTAATAACACCGTGACAACCCAAAATTCTGCAGGCAGCTGTTTGAACAGCGAAGTGGCAGCCGTGGGTCCTACGCGTAATTTATTAATTCAAGATATCTAAAAATGTCATTCTGACTAGTCATAATTACGTTTGAGATATCTTGAATTGTAATTGCGGATGTTTGACACTTTAAATGACGAATCACGTGACGTCATTTCACATATATTTAATTATATTGTGACTAGTCAAAATTCATTTTAAGATATCTTGAATTGCTATTCTGACTAGTCAGAATGTAAATACAGATATCTTAAACTAACATTCTGACTAGTCAAAATGTAATTGTGACTAGTCAAAACTCCATTTTAGATATCTAGAATGTAATTACGGATAGTCAGACTACACGATTTAATGTTAAAAGGGCTTGCCATAATTACGCCCAAAAAAAATCTAAAAACAAAACATTATAAGGTAGATGTATAAAATCAAAAACATTTTGACTAGTCAGATTGTAATTAGAGATGTCTCAAATAAGAATTTTGACTAGTCAAAATATAACTAAAGATTATATTAAATAGCTATTATGACTACCTGTAGTCATAAATCAATTTCAGAAATGCTAGTGTCGTAAATCCGATTTTATGTTAAAAGGGCTTGCCATAGTCACCTGAGACCTGGCGCATATATTTTGTCCATTATAGTGGACATATTGTTCACCTTCATCTTCTATTCCTTTTTTGAGTTATGCTATCAAGCCCTCCTGTACTCTTTAGAGGACATTCCAGGGATCTCATGTGAAAGGTTTGCATGCTGGAAAGTCCCTTTTTTTCCTAATACAAAATGGCCAGTACAGAAACAACATTTTACGGAAAGAGGAGAGGTAAATCAAGTATTTAACATCTTTTGCTATTTTTGTCATGATATTTATAGATATTCTTGTTAATTAACATACTAGTAACAATATTTTGACTGATGAAAACAATTTAATAATTCCTCTTTTGAAATGCCAGCCCTTTTATAAATGTCAATTGTAGTGGACACCAGGATCTTTTCAGTGTATTTAATGACTCCGTATTGATGTAGGAGAAAGAAGTGAAGCAGAAAGGATTCTATGCATGATAGAGGAAGATTCTGATTTGGAACTGTCAGATGAAGAAAAGGATGAGGATGAGAATCAGCTAGGGGAAGAGAATGAAGAAGGAGAAAAAGAAGATTCAGGAGAATCTGATGAAGGGACAGACTCAGAACCCGAGAGAGTGCAGGAAAGTTGCCGTACTATGTGGGCCAGGACTAACTTGTACGTTTTCCCAATTTATTTGGGTACGCAGGTTCGGATGGTGCGCAAAGTTCCTGGCTCCAGGTGGGGAGGGGGCTACGGCTGTGGTTTTACCCAGGGACGGATCACCGAAGGCGGGCGGGGTTGGCATCGACGGTCCCTCCGTGTTCCGGAGGGGCGTCGGGAGGAGCACGTGCCCAGGAGAGGAGCACCGGAGCTGGGCAAGTTTCGTCCAGGATCTCCGGTGCGCGCGGATCATCCTTACCCAGGCCTCAGTGTTCCCTCCTTGGGTGTAGGACCACCAACTCGCCCCGGTGCACGTGGATCAGTGGTAGCCAGGCCTAAGTGCCCCCTCCCTGGGTGTAGAACCCCCAACTCACCCTGGTGCACGTGGTTCCTCTTTACCTAGGCCTCAGTGCCCCCTCCCCGGGTGTAGGACCACCGACTCCCCCCGGTACACGTGGATCAGCCGTAGCCAGGCCTAAGTGCCCCCTCCCTGGGTGTAGGACCACCGACTCACCCCGGTACGCACGGTTCCTCTTTACCCAGGCCTAAGTGCCTCCTCCCTGGGTGTAGGACCACCGACTCGCCCCGGTACACGTGGATCAGCCGTAGCCGGGCCTAAGTGCCCTCTCCCTGGGTGTAGAACAACCGACTCACCCCGGTGCATGTGGTTCCTCTTTACCTAGGCCTCAGTGCCTCCTCCCTGGGTGTAGGACCACCGACTTGCCCCGGTGCAGGTGGATAATCTTTACCCAGACCTCAGTGCCCCCTCCCCGGGTGTAGAACCACCGACTTGCCCCGGTGCAGGTGGATAATCTTTACCCAGGCCTTAGTGCCTCCTCCCTGGGTGTAGGACCACCGACTTGCCCCGGTACATGTGGATCAGCCGTAGCCAGGCCTCAGTGCCCCTCCCTGGGTGTAGAACCACCGACTCGCCCCGGTGCAGGTGGATAATCTTTACCCAGGCCTCAGTGCCCCCTCCCTGGGTGTAGGACCACCGACTCGCCCGGTGCGCGCGGTTCCTCTTTACTCAGGCCTCAGTGCCCCCTCCCTGGGTGAAGGCTCAGGGAACCCCCGGGGTGTGCGCGGTTCCTCTTTACCCAGGCCTTAGTGCCTCCTCTCTGGGTGAAGGCTCAGGGAACCCCCGGGGTGCACAAAGTTCCTCTTTACACAGGCCTCAGTGCCCCCTCCCTGGGTATAGGACCACCGACTCCCCCCGGTGCACGTGGTTCCTATTTTCCCAGGCCTCAGTGCCCTCTCCCTGCGTGAAGGCTCGGGGAACCCCCGGGGTGTGCGCGGTTCCTCTTTACCCAGGCCTCAGTGCCCCCTCCCTGGGTACAGGACCACCGACTCCCCCCCGGTGCATGTGGATCATCCTTACCCAGGCTGTGTGCTCCCTCGTGGAACAATTACAGTAATCCACGTGCACCAAGTAATTTTATACACAAACCGTCCTATTGTCCACTACAATGGACATGCTTTGAAATTTAAATAAATAAAAAAGTTTAAAAAAAAATTGTAAGGTGTTCTTTTGGGCCCAATTAGATAGGAAATCACATATAAAAAGAAAATGGAAGACATTTTTTTTCTTCGGTTCTCAGGAGTGCAAGGAGCTGCAAATTCTTGGGAAATTGACGAGCTGACGTCATCAACAGAAAGTATCTGCTGCAACTCGCCCAGCCTCCCGCTCCGCATACAGGCAGTGGGACAGGAAAGTTTCGTTTTTTCCCCCCAAAAAATATCTGTGACGTCAGCATAAATAATTAGAATTTACAGTAGTGCATTCTCATTCAGGCAACACCAGTATGTAATATGATAATAATATGTAATATAATAATAATATGTAGTACAGTATTTTCTGCCTGATAGGTCGCACCCTTCTATACATGTAGGTCGCTTTGTCCAATTATTGGGAATAAATTGGAAAAATCCATAAACAGGTCGCACCTTTATTTAGGTCGCACCTACATCACCGCCGACGTAACGCGTCATCCACCGCTGACGTGACGCGTCACCGCTGAGACAACCCGGAAATGTGGTCCGAGTGTTTAGCTCTGCTGCTAATGTCTGCCACACGAACGCACAGCAAGGCTTTAAGAAGATTAACACTTAAAAACAATTATTTGTTTGCTAAAAATTATAGCTGACATTATAGCACAAGGGTTGCTGAGCTTAACCATTCCTTAATAAATTCACGAAACGGTCAAATCAGCTGGATTTAAATTGTTTCGCTTTGACGTCTTCCAAACGGTTGCGCGTAGCGAAAATAAATTATAAAATAATCGAATTTTATCTTAAACAACTCCAACAGCTAACAGTTTGTAAATGAACACCAAATAATTACTTTCTGTAGGTTTAAAGAAAATCTGCAGTGTGGTTTATGAGCTATTTAGACAAATAGCAGGAAAAAAACAAAGCTAACGCGACACGTTTACGTCTATAAAACATCAAATTTTATCTCAAACATCTCATAAAGCTAGTCAGTTGTAAATGTCCATACAGTGATTACGTTCTGTAAGTTTGATAAAAATCTGTCCTGTAGTTCTTGACTTATCTTGCTAACAAACACAGCTAACAAACACAGCTAACAGTACCTCCAGAGTTCAGGAGGCCGGGCAGCGACAGAGTGAGTCCGTCCAGAGGAGGCTCTCGTCGGACACATGAGGTGGGAACGGTCGTGTACCCTAGCGGACAAAAGTGGCACTGCACCTTTTTTTGCCAAAATGAAAAACGGTCATATCTGAGCCAAAAATTGGTCTAAAAATATGGGAAAAAACCATAAACAAGTCTCACCTCTCTATAAGTCGCAGGGCATGCAAATTAGGAAAAAAAACTGTGACCTATAGTCCGGAAAATACGGCATATAATATATATAATATCTAGTATGTAATATAATAATAATGGTAATATTAACCTCACGCAGACTTTTCCATTGGTACACTTTCATCTTTAAATCACTTCTTGGTCTGCTGCCCTCATACATCTCCTCCTACATGTTTTTGCGTGAGTGCAGCTACAGCGTGCGCTCTCAGGACATGATTACCTGCAGTGTTCCGTCAGTGAGGACTGAACTTGGAAAAAGGGCCTTCTCCTACTCTGCTCCTGCTTCCTGGAATATCTTACTCGACCTTGACTTCTCTAAATGGTTCGGAATCCTGGCACAAACCAATGCAGATATGTTCTTGTTTTTGATTTTATACATCTATCTCATAATGTTTTGCTAGTTTTTGATACTTTGTTAAAAAAAAAAATTCTGTATTTCTCTCTTTTGTTTTGTCTATTGGAAATTCTACCATTGTTGTTCATCATTCTTTAGTCTGTAGCAGGTCGCTTTTGTAAATGAGTCCACGAGGCTCAATGAGATTTACCTGACTAAATAAAGGTTGAATGAAGAATGAATGAATATGACAACAACAATTTATTCAGGAAACTATGACGTAGACGCACCTGCTGCGTGAAACCCGGAAGTGGTGTTCCTTGTCTGATTAGCATGCTAAGCTAACTGAATTCGCTGTTGCTGGAAACCATGGGGGCTGAGTTTCACTGCCTTTACTGACAGCAGTGGTGCCGACGGTGAATTAACAACAAGGCTGAAAACTGAGAGTATTTCTTTGTATTTTAAGGTAAGTAGCTGTAAGTTTCTGAAGTGACAGCTTTTAAGTTAAATTATCGGTCTGGGTGTAACGTCGCTGTTTGTTTGCGCATTGCTGGCTAGTTAGCTGGAGTGGTTGACTGTCATCGTCTGTTTTTCTAATAAAAAAACATCAACCCTCCATTCTACAGTCATGTCAGCTGCATGAAAATATCACCGCTTAAATGAAGGTTTGAAAGAGCACAAGTAATCACACACACATCAATGGGCCAAAATAATAGATCGGACGAAACAAGATGGTTAACCTGGCTAACAAGGTGTTTCACCATAAGATGAATATGGTTTGATCTTCTCTAGCTAAATCAAGTTCCTAAATAAAAATAATACTGCTCTTTGGTGAGCTGTGTTTGTGGAACTGAAGATAACACAGTGTCGTGTATTCATTAAATGAGGCTGCTTGCTTGTTTTTCTTCATGGTTAGGGAACATAATAAAGAGTTTGATAAAGGTTCGTGCAAGTTTCTGTAGAAAGTTTGTTTCTGAAAATGGATAGCAAAGTAAAACAGCATTGTTTTCTACTTAAAAATCAAAGAACCAAAGGGAGAACCACCTTAAGTTACAGACTGGTAAGTGTTTCATTACCAGCAGCTCTGTTCTTTTGTCTGACTTTAATCACTGACATATTTTTATAGAGAGTCTTATTGTGCTGTGGGTGAGTCATGTTATATTCCCAGGGCCATTTTTCCACAATTGGTAATTTAATTTTTTTCCAAGCAGAACACTAGTGGGCACTTTGATGTGCAAATTTTTATGCAGGTACAATAGAGTGCATGTCAGATTGTGATGGGGCTTTCAATGTGCTGAGGGACAGACTCCAGCTGTCTCGCTGAGTGATTGCAAAAACTAGTGTGTTTCCTCTTTTTGTCTGACTGTGCTTTGCTTAAACTGCTTATCTGTCCTTGGTGGTCATCATCAGTGTCTTGCCTCAGCTGTCAGGTTCCGCCTAACCATGGAGTCCATGTTAAACAAGCTAAAAAGCACCGTGACTAAAGTAACAGCAGATGTCACCAGCGCTGTTATGGGTAACCCAGTGACAAGGGAGTTTGAAGTTGGGCGACATATTGCAAGTGCAGGACCTGGGCTGTGCTGGAGGATCTATAACGGCAGCAAAAAGTCCACCAAACAGGTGCGTGTCTTCTCTGCCTTCCCGCCATGCAAGATTATGTTTGATTTGAGTACCCAGCTTGTGCTGTGAAAGAGATTAAGGATCTGATCTGAACACTGCTAATCTCAGCGTCCCCGTTGTTTGTCTGCAACTCGTTAGGAGGTGGCAGTGTTTGTGTTCGATAAGAAGATGGTGGACAAATACCAGAAGTTCGAGAAGGACCAGATTATCGATTCGCTGAAAAGAGGAGTGCAGCAGCTGACCAGACTGCGTCATCCTCGTCTCCTGACCGTGCAGCACCCTCTGGAAGAGTCCCGGTGATTACCACTCTTTTTTTTAAATCAAGGACGAAAATGAGTCAGAGCCCAAAGAGAGGGTTTCCACAAGTGAAGAAAATGTTCTATAACGGATTTTCTTTTCAGCTTCGCTTTCATTTTTGTTTAGACATTTAGTTTTTTCACTAATACCGTTTCCTTTGTCTGTTCATGCAGTTTTTTTTTATTTTTTAAAAAAGGTCATTATTGTAAGTTAGGAAATGTCTGTTTTTTCTACCCTCAGAGACTGCTTGGCATTTTGCACGGAGCCAGTGTTTGCTAGTCTGTCCAATGTGATGGGTCAATGGGACAACCTGCCCAGTCCTGTGCCCAACGACATCAAAGAGTACAAACTTTATGATGTGGAGACCAAATATGGCTTGTTACAGGTGTGAGCACACACACACACACACACACACACACACTTGATTTTGGTTGAGCTACTGAAAAGGTCAGATCTTCTGATTAAATGCTGTTGTGAACATCTGTTTGCTCTCTAAAATGTCATCTTATGTAAAATAAATGCACAATTTATCTGTACAAAGGTCAAAACTAGAATAGCTTTTCTTTTCAGTCCAGTCAGCAAATTTCAAAACAATTCACTCGCATCGTAAAAAATAAGAAATCTGCGTAAATGTGTATTTTTCTCATTTCTTCAACTGGATCTTTTCAGTCTGATTTATTTTTTATTTTTTATTAATTTATTCATTTCAGATTTAAAATACAAAACAATTTTACAGACTACGGTACTTTAAAGGTAAAAAAAAAAGTAAGATACTACAGGCTGTAAGCAATAAGTGCAGTTAGGATTTTGACAAGATTTTGATTTTAAAAAAATCTTTTCTTTTCTTCTTCTGCTACCTTTCATTTTATGTTTTGTTTTTATGTACTGTAGCTGTCCACCTGTAGAGACTCGATAAGCTTTAAAATAGTTTTCTTTTCAAAACCAGTTACCGTAAACCTGATCAATTTCACTCTTGTCATTTTTATAATGTTGTCCAGCAGGCTGGAGTTAGATTTTATTTTCTCTACTCTTTTTTTATTTTTGGCTTATCAAAATTGTAATTCTTTGTGTAATTACCAGTTTGATGGTGCAGCATCATGTTGGGCAGGTTGGGCCAACGCCTGTTGCCCAGTTGAATTCAGAGCAGCCCCCAAATAGTTTTGTCTTAGCTTATTGCTTTGATATAAAATGTTTTCTTGCATCTGATCCTGATGGATCGTGTTTAGTTAGTCAACAATACATTTTTGGATGTTTCTTCCAAATTCTTCTGACATTTCTCTTTTTTTCTGTCTCCTCAGATCTCTGAGGGGTTGTCTTTCCTCCACAGTGGGGTGAAAATGGTCCACGGCAACTTGTGTCTAGAGAACATCATCCTCAACAAGAGTGGAGCCTGGAAGATCATGGGCTTTGACTTCAGCATCTCCTCCAACAACCCTTCAGAGGCTGAGGTATCTGTGGAGTTTTTGACTAGACAGGCAATGATTTAATGTGTATTTTCACATCATCAAACAGCGTCTACATTTTGATTTTCTCTCGTTTCTTGTAGCCCAAGTACACATGTAAAGAATGGGAACCCAACCTTCCTCCTCTGTGCCTCCCTAACCCCGAGTACCTGGCCCCTGAGTACATACTGTCCGTCAGCTGCGACTCTTCCTCCGACATGTACTCACTCGGTGTGGTCATGCATGCTGTATTCAATGAAGGCAAACCTGTTTTCCAAGTCAACAAGCATGACATTTTTAAGAGTTTCAGCAGACAGCTGGACCAGGTGAGCGATGGGACGGACATTCAATATTTTATCATACAGTAAAACATGTGCTTTTAAAATTCTTCTTGTGTGTTTCTTTAAATTTAACGACTTGTAGCTGACCAATATAAGCCCAGCTCTGCTGAACAAGCTCCCCGAAGACGTGCGTGAGCATATCAAGATGCTTCTCAGTGTCTCATCAAACGTCCGACCCGACGCCGACCAAATGACCAAGGTTTGTTGTCGTCGCTTGTTGTTGTCCTTATGTTGTTTTTGTCTGAGGGATTACAAAATGTGCTTTCGTTTGGACTTCAGATTCCATTTTTTGACGACGTCGGTGCAGTCACCCTGCAGTACTTCGACACCCTCTTCCAAAGGGACAACTTGCAGAAATCCCAGTTCTACAAAGGTCTCCCCAAAGTGCTGCCCAAGCTACCAAAGGTTAAAAAAAAAAAAAGTATCTACCACATGGAACTTTCCTAACAGGTTAAAGTCAAACTCTTTACTTCAACTCCTTCTTCTTGTTCCTCACAGAGAGTTGTGGTGTATCGCATCTTGCCAGCGTTGACCTCTGAGTTCGTCAACCCAGACATGGTTCCCTTCGTGCTGCCCAACGTGCTGCTGATAGCCGAGGACTGCACCAAGGAGGAGTACGTCCGCCTCATCCTGCCTGACCTCACGCCTGTTTTCAAACAGCAGGAGCCAATCCAGGTAGAAACACTTGACGTGTATGGAGCGCTACACTTCTGCACGTCTGCCTGTTTTGCTATGATAACAGTGTTGAGATGATTATAACCTGACTAAAGAGCATGTTGGTTTGGGTTCACTTTTAAGTCTTTTCTTTCCATTTTCTTCCCATGCCTCTTCAGGCTAGTAATATGGTGAGTGGTCTATGTGGTGAACTGTCTCCAGGCACATCAGCTAGCATTGTGTGTTGTGTTGTCATGACACTAACATCTACACTAACCTCACTGAAGTCTCTGCTTACTTCTGTTGAAGTCATGCTTGTTTTGTTTTTCTTTTTCAACTCTTTTTTTTCTTTTTTCCTAACCTTGTGTCCGTGCGTTGCAGATCCTGCTGATTTTCTTGCAAAAGATGGACCTCCTCCTAACAAAGACGCCGGCAGACGACATCAAGAACAGCGTGCTTCCCATGGTCTACAGAGCCCTCGAGGCCCCCTCAGTACAGATCCAGGTACAGATAAAAGCTAACGATGGCAAAGACCATCCCAGAAGCTATTTCCTGTTTCATTATAATATCACTTTAAATTAATTTAATTTTAGAGTATTGAATATTCTGAAACTAGATGCCAGTTTTAAAACCATTTGTGTGTACGTTTTCTTAATACCGTACTTTCCGCCCTACAAGTTGCATCAGTCCAAAAATGTCTAATAACGTGGGGAAAAACACACAAAATAAGTCACATCTATTATCCGTCACCGCAGACCACCTGGAAACGTGGGCCGGTGTTGTGCCAACAATGGATTGGCTGCCAAAATGGCGGCCACGGGAGCGTGCACCGGAGGACTTTAACAAGAATTTCACAAGATTAACACCTAAAAACAATATTTGTTTGCTTGAAGTTATAGCAAAGGTGTGTCTCAGATGAACTTTTCCTTAATAAATGCACTTTAATGGTCAAATCAGCTGCATTTCGCCTGGGCGGCGCGGCGAAATTCAACTGATTTGACGTTTGCTCCAAGAGTTCCAGAGCGAGACGAAGGTGGGTCTATGGCAAGCCAAGTGTCTCATTCATAACCACTTTTACCTACTAATGAGACACTTGGCTACAAATCGCTGAACAGTCTTGCCCCCCCCCTCCCCTCCCCCATCTCTCTGATTTGCTACAGCCGTATGTCCCACCACGTTCTCTGAGGTCAGCGGACCAGTTACTTCTCACAGTTCCAGGAACTCGTCTTAAACGCAGAGGTGACAGGGCCTTCTCTGTAGCAGGACCAAGACTTTGGAACGAGTTACCTCTGCTCGTCAGACAGGCCCCTCCCTCTCGGTTTTCAAATCCCGTTTAAAGACTCACTACTATTCTGTTGCTTTCAACACCAGTTGATCTGTGTTTGGTCGTTATATTTATTATCTGCAATGTTTTTATGTCTATATTCTGTTTTTTACTTCATTTTGTATGTTGATTATGTGTTGCCTGTTGTTTGTACAGCACTTTGGTTGGCCTTGTCGCTGTTTTAAGTGCTCTATAAATAAAATGTTATGGTATGGTATATTAGTCGAGGGCCCTCTAGTGGCTGAAAATGGTAGTGTTCAATATTTTCTATGTCAGAATGAATGAAATCGTCAGAACTCAGCCAAAAATTGGATTATTTAATTCAAAGTTTATTTATATAGCACTTTTAAAAACAACCACAGTTTACCACAGTGTTGTCTTTGGATTATAAATACTGTATGGGGAAAAAAACATATATTACCATAGTTGCTTCGGTGTACAAGTCAAAGTCAACTTTATTGTCAGATCTGCAATATGTACTGTACAGGACATACACAGGACCGAAATTGCGTTTCTCTCAGTCCCTCGGTGCAACAGTAAACATCTAAACATTGAAACACTGAAACATATAATAATAGACATAAGCATAAAATAGTAAAACTAACACTGTCCTTAGTTTTTGCATAGTGGTATAAGAGTATGAAAAT
>JBBPBX010033011.1:19951-33519 GCA_038048925.1 Garcialebias charrua | reverse complement strand
AACAGTAGCACGAACATGAGTTTGTATGAGCAGATGGTCACAGATGAACACAGATGAACACAGCAACAAGAAAACAGATCAGCATCAGTATGATGTGATATTTTGCAGTGTTTATTTTTTATTTTATTTTTATTTATTCATGAGTCTAACAGCCTCAGGGTAGAAGCTGTTCCTCAGTCTAGTGGTTCTACACTTGATGCTCCTCAACCTCCGTCCTGAGGGGAGTGGGGCAAAGAGTGAGTGTGCTGGATGAGTGAGGTCTTTCATGATGCAGGTGGCTCTTTTCCTGCATCTGGAGGTGTAAATGTCTGTGATTGTGGGGAGACTGACTCCAACAGACTTCTGTGCAGCCTTCACCACTCTCTGCAGAGCTTTCCTCTCTTCAACTGTGCAGCCTCCATGCCACACGTTGATGCTGGAGCACAGGACGCTCTCCACTGCACACCTGTAGAACGAGGTGAGAACTGGGCTGCTCAGACCAGCACGTCTCAGCCGTCTGAGGAAGTAGAGTCTCTGATGACCTTTCTTGATCAGGCTGGTGGTGTTGTTGCTCCAGCTGAGGTTATCATTCATGTGTACACCCAAGTATTTGTAGCTGGAGACCACTTCCACTGCAGACCCACCTATTTTCAGTGGGGCATGGGTGTGTTTGTTCCTTCTGAAGTCCACAATCATCTCCTTTGTCTTCTTCACATTCATGTGAAGATTATTCTCTTTGCACCAGCTCTCCAGGTGTTCCACCTCCTGTCTGTAGCTGGACTCATCATTGTTTGTGATGCATCCCACCACCGCTGTATCATCTGCAAACTTAACAATATGACAGCCTGGAAGTGTGGCTGTACAATCATATGTGAGCAGAGTGAACAGAAGGGGGCTCAGCACACATCCCTGAGGAGAGCCAGTGCTGAGGGTTATGGTGGAGGAGGAGAAGTTGTGGATCTTCACGGACTGTGGTCTGTCTGTTAAGAAGTCTAGTACCCAGTTACAAATAGAGGGGCTTAGTCCAAGTGTAGATAGTTTGTCTATCAGAGTTTGGGGGATCATGGTGTTGAAGGCAGATGTGAAGTCCACAAAGAGCAGACGCACGTATGAGTCCTTCTGATCCAGGTGGGTGAGAGCAGTGTGGACCACGGAAGAAATGGCGTCCTCTGTTGATCGGTTCTCACGGTATGCGTATTGATGAGGGTCCTCATTGATGTTGACGGTTGCCTTGATGTGGGACATGACCAGTTTCTCAAAACATTTAGCGACTATCGGGGTGAGGGCCACCGGTCTATAGTCATTCAGACCAGTCACTGTGGAGCTCTTTGGGACTGGGATGATGGTCGCGGTCTTCAGGCAGGTGGGAACTGACTCCAGTGCAAGTGAGGTGGTGAAGATGTCAGCCAGCACCTCACAGAGCTGGTCCGCACATTCCTTCAGAACTTTCCCTGGGATGTTGTCTGGTCCGGTTGCTTTATGAGGATTAATCTTTCTGAGACTGCCTCTCACTTCTGCTGCGGTCACTCTGAGATGCTCTTCATCTGGTGATGAGGTGAGTCTGGTGCTAGCTGGTCTGTTTGGATCATCAAAACGTGCATAAAACTTATTGAGGGCATCAGGCAGAGATGGGTCCCTGGGGCATTGTTTGTTTTTGCCTTTGTAATCTGTTATGCATTTAATACCCTTCCACATGCTCCGTGGGTCTTGTGAGGTGAACTGTCCCTCGATCCTCTGTGCATACGTGGCCTTGGCCTTCTTAATGCCATCCTTCAGTTCATTCCTGCTCTTTCTCAGCTCCACTTTATCTCCTGACTTGAATGCAGTGTCTCTGGCTGCTAGCAAGGCGTGAACTTCTTTATTTAACCAGGGTTTCCGGTTCGGGTAGGATTTCACATATTTTTTTATGGATACATTTTCAGAGCATGTACTGATGTAACCCAGGACTGAGGAAGCGTACAGTTCCATGTCCACTGAACTTCCATCAGTGGCTGCTTCTCTGAAAACAGACCAGTTTGTCCTCTCAAAACAGTCTCTCAACATGGGGGAACTATCTTGAGGCCAGATTGTTATTTCTCTTTGTTCCGGCTTGGAGCGCCTGAGTGGGGGGAGTTCTCTTGGTGCCAGGATCAGAGACTCGTGATCGGAAGCTCCGAGCGGTGGGCGTGTCTTCGCCGTGTATGCCCCCTTTACATTTGTGAAGACTTGGTCGAGCGTTTTATCTCCTCTCGTAGCTGTGAAGACGTTCTTATTGAAGGCTGGGAGGGAGACTTGAAGATCAACGTGATTGACGTCCCCGCAAACAATGAAAAGCCCCTCAGGATATTTACACTGCAGCGAGGTGAGTAAGTCATGAATTTCTCCCTGGGCGTCATTAGCATTAGCATCGGGTGCTATGTAAATAGCTGTTATTAAAATCACAGCATGGTCGCGCGGAAGGTAGTGCGGCCTACATCTTACTGTGATTAACTCGACGGCAGCTGAACAAAGCCTTTTAATCACGGAACAGTTCGTGCACCAATCTTTGTGTACGTAAATACAAACACCGCCACCTCGTGTTTTCCCCATAGTCTCGGTGCACCGGTCCTTTCTGAAAAAGAGCCTATTATCCAGCTCGTACACAGAGTCTGGATTGTCCTCAGAGATCCACGTTTCCGTAAGACAAAGCACGGAGCATCTTCTCATCTCCTCCGACGTGGTTACTCTCAAACAAAGTAGATCCATTTTGTTGTCCAGCGAGTGCACGTTAGACAGAAAAAGAGCCGGCATCGTAGGTCTACCGGTTTTAGCATCTGCCCGCAGTCTCGTCATAATTCCTGCACGGCAACCTCTCTTCTTTCCACGAGAGCACGCTTCCTTTTCTTTCCCCTGGAGCGCATCTGCTTCCAGAAGGACGTTCTTAGCAGCTCCAATCTTCCGAGCTCTGATTTGAGTTCGTTGCTGATTTCAGCTGTGCCCTGTGGTAAATCCGCTCCGATTCTTAACAGTTCAGTTCGGCTGTAATTCACCCGCAAAAAACGTGCAGAGTCAGGTACAAAAACACTATTAAAATTACTAAAAACTAGAGATGATCCGGGAACTCGTGAAGCTGCGGCTGCTCTGAGCGCGGCCATCTTGCTTAGTTGCGGCTGTGACTGCAGTTTGTGTTCTCTACTTTTTTATGGTTACAAAGCTGAGAGTGCACAGCTGGCTCTGGCTCACGTTCTTTGAATGCTGAAGGGTGTTACAGTATATTAACATATTCAGCGTATAGCTGATTACCCTAGAATTTACTGAACAGCTTTATAAATTACTGCTAGCATATTTGCCAGAGTTTTGGGGTTTAGCTAAATATAGGTTACAAATGATGAGCCATTCATCAGTTCTGCTGGATCCATGAGGTAGAGAGGTCCACAACTGTCATTAAAGAGATGGAGCGTCCAGCTGTAGCTTTCTTGATCACATATTTGTTTGATTACTTCTGAGGCATGTTGATCAGTGCAACATTACTGACTAGGGTGGAGAGGGTAGAGAACTGCCTTTTTCTATCTGATGTCGCGTGATAATCGCAATATGCTTCAACAATCATAAGTTTGGCATAAGTTACACTAATGTTGCACATAAGCTCTGCATAAGTGAAAATAAAACTGTCATGTACTTGTAGTACTAGGATGTCCTGCGGACATTAAACGCACCACAGTTGCTGCGATGTGATTGGTGGGTCTGGGTCTGGCTTCCTGTTTAAAACGGGCCCAGCTCTCAGGGTTGACACACGTCATCCATGCTGGCTGTGTCACGCGCTAGCGTATTGTTCTCTCGACCACTGCCAAGCTTCCTGCTTCCCTCTCTGCTAGAGGTGGAGCTCGGTGGTGAGTAAAAGCGCTATTTTGTCTCTGTTTTATACTTTTTAGATTTTAATGTTAAATATTTATTGTTTTAGTTCCCTGCTGTTTGTCCGTGGCGTCTTTCTGTCGGCTATTTGTCCTGGGTGTTCGTCTACGGCTGTCCCGACTGGTGTTCTGCCTCCACCTGGGTCGCCCATCATCTGCTGACTGGTCCTGGATTAGTGTCCGCTGCCTGGACGGCGTGGGGCGGGCGCGTCACGCGTCCTACGGGCTGAGTTGGGCCTAACGTCCAGCTCAACTAAACAGGCGTCGGCTGCCGAGTGGCGTCTCTTCCGGACGACAGACCCTACCAGGGTGGACTCTGAACTGTCCTCTGAACTGTTACCAAATCCCTCCAGGAGGTGACAGTACCGGTACTCCTGGTTTGGTGTAGGAAGTGTGTGTGTATATGTTTGTGTGTGATTTTCCTGTTTTAAATGGACTGCCATAATTGCACTTTTAAATGTTGATTGGATTTTAGCCTTTTTTAAACTGTAAATATTTTAAATTTAGGATTTTATTTATTTAATTAAACTACTGTGCAATTTAACTGGTGTCAGTGTGTAAACTTGTCCCAAACCTCCTCTGCAAACGGGCCTGCGTGCTTTTAAAGGTAACTTTTTAGGTACAACCATTTTAACCAATTGTATTTATTTAAAATAGTATTTTTAAACAGCGGCGGCCGCCACTAGAGGGCGCTAGGGGCGCCGCCCCTCCTTGGAACTGTAGCTCTTCATCATGAAGATTTAATTTTTTTTTATAAAAGTGAAATAATAAAATAAAAATATTTCGAAATGCATGCATATATGTTTTTAGTTGTGTAGGATAAATATTTTATGAGTAATGATTGTTTGTTTCAAAAAACGTTTTCTGATCGTGACGTACTTCCGGTTCCCCGCTGGGCACCGCCTGCGGCTTTTCCATTGAATCTAATTCTAACTAGCGCGCTAGAAACTTCCGGTGCCCTGCTTCTGTTGGACTGTACAGGTCGCATTTTCCATCGCCCTCGAGCCTGGACTCGTCTCTTATCGCCACGGATCGCCAGCGCTTCCGGTTCGAGCCTAGCCTGGTTAAAACCACACCCTGTCCTTCACTTCGCTTCAGACTAGGGTCTGGGACCTCTCCATTTTAAAACGATTCTTGCTGGAGGCGTGGGCTCTGCTGAGGAACAAAACCATTGGATATTTTGAACAGGGAAAGCATTCTGCTCCCTCCCCTCAGAGCCACCCCCCGTGCTCTGGTGAACTTGACAACTGCTCCGCCTCCTGCAGCAGCTTTTCTCTTGCTGCCGGCTGTCGCGCTGGAAATTCTGTGTTTATATGTTAATAAAACGTTTTAATAAAATACAATAAAACCATGGATCGCTGGTCCAGCTCACCAGAAGACCAGAACATCTGATGGGACTCGGTCAGCAACGTAAAACCCGAGTTTAATTCTCGTGACAGCCATTTCCTTGTTCATTTCAGCGGAGGGAGAGAAGGAGGAGGGCGCGAGCGATCACTTGACTTTTGGCCCAAAAAACAAAAGAAAACTCCAGATAAGGGATTAAGAAGGGGAAATTAATAAATTTGTGTCACATATAAAACAGTTCTGCATCGCTTTGCATCGCTTTGAATGAGAACATGCCGGTGCTCGCTGACTGCGCGCTGGCAGAGCCCTTTTATAGGGCTCTGCGCGCTGGGACAGGTGGGGGCGTGGGTTAGGGTCCAAAACTCCGTCCCTTCTGTTCTCTGATTGGTCCGAACAAAAATCTACCGGAGAAATGGTTGTTAATGAGAGAAGTCCCAGACTGTGCAGTGAAGGGAAATGAGAATTGAGCGGAGCTGTGCAGGAAGGCGAGGGCCAGGCTAGTTCGAGCCAGGAGGGAGGGGGACCATCTCTGTTTACACTCAGAGCTGATCACACGGCCAACTAGAGAGGTTGAAACAGCAGTAATTATTAATGGTGCCTTTCTACACAGGTAAGCAAGTAATAATTGTGAGTTTAATAAATCTCTAAGTGCACATGAGCAAAGTTTGAGCTGTTCTCATCTGTGGTGCGTGACGTGGTGTCGTGTGTTGCTGTCAGTCACACAGCTAGCTGCTAGCTGTGCTTATGAACGTTGTGGTGTTTCTTTATCTAATGCTTATTACTATTCCTGACTGATATGGCTCTCAACTAGATGTTACAAAAGTGTTTTCTAAACGTTATGTGTTTAATATTATGATTATCAGGTGTTTATGTATTAATATTTTGATTATCAGATGTTTGTGTGTTAATATAATGATTGTCAGTTGTTTATGTGTTAATGTTATGATTATCAGATGTTCATGTGTTGTGTTAATATTATGAATATCAGATGTTCATGTGTTAATGTTATGATTATCAGATGTTCATGTTTTTAACTCAAGCTTGTGTACAAAAGTTGAGCTGAAGTCAAACCTGTTAAATATCAGACAATATAAACTTTTATATTCACCAGATGTCTGCTATATCAATCAATCACCTTTATTTTTCCAGGTAGAGTCCGTTGAGATGGAGATCTCTTTTACAAGGGTGACCTGGTCAAGTGGTCAGCAGCACACGTCACATGGTAATTGACAATAAGCATTTGCATTTACCAAAAAAGATGGTTTTATGAACCTGTTTGTAGCAGCCCTGAAACATTTTTCTTCCACTGTACAGGAGGACATGGCAGGAGGTGATGATGAGGGGATCCTCTGGTCCAGCCTGGATGTTTCTGAGAAGTGGATTCGCCACCGCACGGTACCCAAATACTGTAATAATACCAGTGGTGGAGAAAGTACTCAAACACTGTACTTAAGTAAAAGTACAAATAAACAGACAAAAATTTACTCTAGTAAAAGTAGAAGTACCATATTAATATTTTTACTTAAGTAAAAGTAAATAAGTACTTGCTTTTAAAAATACTTAAAGTATTAAAGTAAAAGTACTTGCTGAATGTATTAACTAATGCAATGGTCTACAATACCATTAAGTGTGCGTACTGTATGCATATTTTCTGTAATACATTAATAGTGTTGAGCCATTTTAATGAACAATGCTGCAGATAATGCATGTTTTTATTGTGTTTACTCTGTGACACAGTTCACACTTGGACTTTTGATTCTGTGTGTCAGAATTTCAGTGATGAGTTAAATACAATTAAGCAAAATAAGAAAGAGGAATGATTATACCTTTGAAAGTTTTTATTTAACACAAAATAAAACCAATGTGTCATTTTAACTGCAGTAAACACATTTAAGTAAAAGTTGTCTGTTTGAAAAAAGGAGCATTAGACACAACTAACAAAGGAATAGATCACTTCAACTCGTTTGTCATCAACTCTAGTTAAAATATTGTCTAGTCAATCTTGTAATGGATCAACAATGAACAATACTTTAACTTCCTGACAACATTTTCAAAACTTGGACCTGAGTGTCGAGACATTTGGAGAAATCTCTTGTCTCCTAACATCCCATGAACTGACACATTTTAATATTGCAGCAAGAATTTCTTGTTCAAGTTCAGAAGAAGTTGGTTTTCAAAGTTTTTGAGTCCATGTCTGGCTCTTTAGGGAGAGAGAATCTGTCCTGCTGTACTGAACAGTCTTTCAATAGTCTTTCAATAATAGTCTTTCACTTTTGTGTTGTTGTTATTTCTTCACAGCTCACATCGTGGACTTTCCTCATGGATGGACGTGTGTCCACTCTGTCCTGCCTCTGTCGTCCAGGACATCAGTCCTGCCTGTCTCTGGTGTCCTTCCATCTGCCTCCATCCATCACCTGTGTCAACACCTTCTGCGGGCGGCCGTGGCGTAGTGGTAAGGGAAGTCGTCTCCCGATCGGAAAGTTGGCGGTTCGACTCCCGGGACCCGCACCATGTGTCGTTGTGTCCTTGGGCAAGACACTTAACCCTGAGTTGCTCCCGGTAGGACTGGAAAGCACCTTGCATGGTAGTCTGCCGCCACCGGTTTATGAATGTGTGTAGCATTCAATATATGTGTAGCACTTTGAGATTTTCAGTAATGAAAAGTGCGTTATAAATTGAATTAATTATTATTATTATTATTATGTATGACTGCTGCAAAAACAAACAAAAAAACACCTGTTCTGATGGACAGAACTGCTCACATCAGGACCACACCACTGAGCCCACACCTGGCCTAAAATGCTCCCATCATTCATGGTTGAGCACTGGCTAAGCAGTTCCATCTGATCCAGGTTTGAACTTGAGAAAAACATCAGTGTCTACCTACACTTCAGTCAAAGTAAGGACATTTTGTTTCCTTGTTTCCTTTTTCTGCTGCTTCTAGCTTTTTTTAGAGTTCATGGACTTTTTCATGCACATGGACTGCACACAAACACAAACACCACATGGACTGCACTGGTTTCAAAAACATGATGGTTGCATGGATGTGATTTTCGGCTGATTTGGTGCTGATTCATGTCAATAAGCTGGTGCTGCTGCTGCTGGATGGATGGATGGATGGATGAATGGATGGGAGTTCCTGCTGATTTGCTGGATTTTGATGTTAACAGCTCCTGCTCAAAGAGAAGTGTTCATGTTTCATGGTTGAACTCATTTGCAGATTATGGCTGAGAACTGTTCAGGAAGAGATTTGTACTGTACAGTATTTTGTATGCTTTGTCTGTGCTGGAAAAAACATTACAGTACTGTACCTGTACAGTACATGCTGTACTGGTTTTGTGTGTTTATGGATGAATGTGTGGTATAATGTGTTATGTAAGTGTTTGTAAATAAAGTTCTGTGCATGTTTATGGCACAGGATGTCCGCTTGTTCAGTCTCATGCCGTTAAATGTGTGTGCGTCGCTCCGTTAACGGTATAGCCGCGACCTACGTCAGAAATGCGGACCTACGACAGGCACGTGTTTTTGGTCCGCGAGATACGGCAGAATCGACCTAAGTCACACCCGTAGGTCCGGATCCCTGACGTAACTCGAGGATTCCCTGTATAGCCCCCCCTGGTGAAAATGTCACGAGCCGCCACTGTTTTTAAACCTTTTAAACTTCAGTGCTCAATTTTAACCACACCCGACCCGGCTACATTTGGCGTTGCTAGAAGTCTTTTTGCAGTTGTGAGGAGGGACTCTTTTACTACTGTGTTTGTATTTTTGTATTATATCCAAGCAGGAAAAAGATTTTGTTTTTATGTGTATGCGTGTGATAAGGACAAACAGCAGCAGTTCACCTGTTTTTAAGCTTGTAATTAATTTTTTTATAGGGATCAGCGTACCTCTACTGTGGTGCAGGTCCTGGGTACGGAGTGGTATTCTCCGGATTCACGTGTTATAAAAATAGCACAACTCACTACTAAGCTGCATTTAAAATTTTATTTTATTCAGTTGTTATTCTTTTTTGTATTTATATATATTTTAAAATGTCTATCTTAAAAATGTGTTCTTAAAAATATGTTTATTATACTTTTTTTTTTCAATTTACGCTTTGTTATTTCCGAAGAGTTGATCAAACTGGTGCCCTTTGTATGACTCCATACCCACAAAGTAGCTCTCAGTTTCAAAAAGGTTGGTGACCCCTGCTTTAAGCTGTACAACGCTGCTCTGCCTTTGGAGCTGTCCAGATGTTCCTTGGTTTTAGCTCGATGAAGGATGAACTGCAGCTTTCATTTACAGTCATATGCAAATGTGAGTTTTACAGCATGTGCCTTTTGACTAAAATGTATCAGATCCACTCATATAACCCAGCTAATGAGGCCCATATCTCTTCAGTATGAGTCAGCACAGGCACTCGTGTCCTGATTCATCTCCAGCTGAACATGTTTCATTTTTTAATGTGCTCCAGTTCATAAGTGGTCTCATTTTATTTTGTTTGGCAAAGCTTTTTGAATTTAAAACATTTTAGAACTATCCAAGTTCATTTGAAAGCAATCCAATGTAACAGTTGGGAGTTAGTCTATTTTTTGATACTTTGCAAGGCAAACGGGAAACATTTTGAATGGATTTGACCCACTTGATGCCCATGGGTGAAAGTAACCCTTTAGGCCTCAGTTTTGGCCTTAGTTGTCATTTTGGTCCAAGGAGAGCAGGAGGGTTAAACATGTAAAAATGTGATTATTATTTATTAACAATAATGCTGAAATATTAAACGTAATCAAACCTGTTCTGCCATGCATCTAACAGAGGGTGGTGGTGGTGGTGTGTGTGTGTGTGTGTGTGGGGGGGGGCGGGGGGTCTGCCCCCCCCCCCCCAAAAAAAAATTGTTTTTTTTGAATAAAGTAGATGTCATTTCCTTCATTCTGGTGTATTTTACAAAGGTTTATTACAGTATCTAAAAAAGCTAAGTCTGGTATTCTGGACATTCAAAAAACAAAACAAAGCAAAAAAATTGTAGAAACGTTTCGTCTTTCGTCCGAAAGACTTCCTCAGTCTGAGCTGTTGTATTCAGCTCAGTCTTATAAATAGCACCCTCTCACAGTGGATCAACCAGTTGGCTGATGACAGCTCGAAACCAGCTGCTCACATGATCAAGGAGGACCATCAGCCTAACGATGGATCATTAGCACCCTGATGGTTGTTTGCTATTCACAGAGGGCTGAGTGATACTAGCAATAACAGCATTGTAAGAGGGGGACAGTTGAACCCGGAGGCCTCCACCCCTGTTTAATGATGGACGGTTTCTTTTCACAAAGATGGCCTCCTTTACTCCTCTCTCAAACCATCGTTCCTCTCTATCAAGGATGTGAACATCTTCATCCCTGAACAAGTGACATTTAGTATATACAATTATTAATGTTTGATCATTTTTTTATAAGCGAATTAAAATAAATGTAGCCATCAGAGTCCAATACTGTACAATAACCTGTGCTGGCAACCAACTCCACAAACAAACAAAGACAAAAATAAACTCACCAGTTGCCACTTTTAGAATAAACAGTCAGCTGAAGGCTTTTATCACAAACAGAGCACATAAAAGTGAAGAGAATATGAGTCAGGAATGGTAATATAAAAATATAAGCATTAGATAAAGGCTAGCATTAGCATGCTAGCTCCAAAAACAAACACCAGTTGCCACTTTTAGAATAAACAGTCAGCTGAAGGCTTTTTTCACAAACAGCCATCTAAAAGTTGAGAGGCATATCAGTCAGAAATGCAAATAGACATTAGATAAAGGGCTTTCAATGATTTAAAACTTACCTGAGCAAGCCTGTTTGAGTCACTGACCGCACGGCTCATTTTCCAGACAAAATAAAATAAAAATAATAAACGGCCGGAAACACACACTAAGTGATTAAAAGTTAATTTGAAATACAGGTGCTGGTCATAAAATTAGAGTATTGTGAAAAAGTTGATTTATTTCAGTAATTCCATTAAAAAGTGAAACTTGTATATTCATTTGTTTCAATAATGAGTTTACATATTTTGTTTCATGCTAATACAGGTAACCCCCGACCTACGACCCCATCGACCTGCGAACCACGGGACTTACGAACATATCATATTTAATAAAAATATGAATTAAAAAAAAATAATATATATATATATTTTTTTTTTTTTGTGTTTAAATGTTCTTAATTTCATGTGTACATCACTTTGTTGCAGCTCTGGTTGTTTTAAAGGCTTTATAAATAATAATTATGATAAAAAAGATCATTTCTGATCATTTTTGAGCAATTTTTGAGCAATTTTGGGAAACAGGAAGTAGGTCTTCAGTTTACACGGTCACAAATTAATGTAGAACACCGGACGCTATTTAAGGTTCAGTCACTGGGGTCTCCGGTCACAAATTAATGTAGAACACCGGACCGGACGCCATCTTAGGTTAGCTGCCGAGAGCTGGACGAAGACTGGTGACCAGGATGGCTTCATATGGATTAATTACTAGCTGGAAACGTCTCTGTGAACTTTGTGGATGTCTCAGGCAGCGGATTTATCGCCGATCGTGCCAGGCCGCCGTGCGAACACCTCCGGCCGGCCTGGCTACACCTCCGGCCTGGCTAGCTCCAGAGCTAACACTGGAGCTAACACGGGAGCCGGCCTTTTGAACACTGGTGACCAGGATCGCATCATGTGGATTAATTACTAGCTGGAATAGCTCTGTGGACGTCTCAGGCTGGAGCAGCGGCTGGAGCAGCAGCTGCAGATTGATCGCGCCGCCGCTCCAACACTAGCTCATGGCTTGGCTAGCAGAAGCTAGCCAGCTAGCTAACACAGGTCTGGAGCAGCTGCGGTGGCTTGCCGGCCCCCGCGCTGCTTGGCCCGAAAACAATCAACGCATGGCAACCTATGTCGGCTTTGACCATCTCAAAGTAAGAAAATATATTTTTATTTATTCTGTAAATGTGAATAGCAATGTTTAACATTACAGTACACTACTTTACATGCTTAAATGTGTGCGCGCGCTCCGTTAGCATGATAAATAAAGGTTGAATGAATGAATGAATGAATAATTTTTTTTTTTAAATATAATTTTCACCCCCTACCTACGAACGGATCGAGCTGCGAACCGTTCTTAGGTCCCGATCTCGTTCGTAACACGGGGGTTCCCTGTATACTGTAATAAACCTTTGTAAAATACACTAGAATGCAGGAAATGGCATCTATTTTATCCAAAATTTTCTGGGGTAGAACCTTCAGACTGCCCACCCACACTCCCACCTGATCCGTGAAAATATAGTCTGACATTAAAATGTCACTGACATGATTTTTTTACTATGCATAAAATTGCTCAAAATATAAATCTTTTATCATTTAAATATGTTCGTTTTTGCAAACAAAATGATAAATCAATTTAATTTTGCTTTAAAAGTGATTTTAAACTTCATGGCATGTTTATTCACGGGAAATCCGATTACACGCGAATGCAACATATGTGATGTAAAATTGGGCAGAGGGCTACGTTTTAATAGCGGACAATTTATAACTCAACAAATTTAGAAATCTATGTTAAGATTTGAGCTATTTCTCTTCAGTTTGGGAAACAGAAAATAGTTCGGTGATGGAAAAAGAAACAGCAGGATCTAATTTAGGTCTGCAGCTGTATGAGACTTGCCTTCAGGTGGAGCGAGTGGGGGCTCCGAGGGGTGCAGCTTTGTTGCATTCTTGACAAAGTATTTCAAAGTCAAAGTCAAAGTCAACTTTATTGTCAGAACTGCAATATGTACAGGACATACACAGGATTGAAATTGCGTTTCTCTCAGTCCCTCGGTGCAACAGTAACCATTTAAACACTAAAACACTGAAACATTTAATAAACATAAGCATAAAATAGTAAAAGTGTAACACTGTCCTGAGTTTTTGCATAGTAGTATAAAAGTATGAAAATTTACACCAACACTAAAACACTAAACATTTAATGAACATAAGCATAAAATGAAATAATAAAAGTGTAATACTGTCCTGAGTTTTTGCATAGTAGTATAAAAAGTATATCTATAAAATAAACTGAAGGTTCTAGCATTGACATTTGCAAAGAGTGGCAAAGCAGCATATGAGTTAATATACACAGTATACGTATGTACTTTTGGGAAAGTCATCTTTTGGGAAAGTGAAAAGGCTCACTTGTTCATTGATGATATTACAACACCCAAATGTGACACAATGTAACAGCATTTTTCAAGTAAAAAAAAAAAAAAAACGCGATCTCCAGGCGAGCTCCAGACACACGCAGACTGCCTCTGCCCGATTTTACGTCACATATGTTGCATTCGCGTGTAATCGGATTTCCCGTGAATAAACACGGCACAAAGTTTAAAATCACTTTTAAAG
>JBBPBX010033011.1:0-19467 GCA_038048925.1 Garcialebias charrua | reverse complement strand
AACAGACCACAAGGGGGCAGAGCCATATATGGCTCTGAGGGGGAGGGATCAGAATGCTTTGCTTGTTGAAATTTTTTCTAAGTGCTGCTGTTCTACAGAAACTGCAGACTGAACCTTTAAATTGATTTATCATTATGTTTGCAAAAACGAACATATTTAAATGATAAAAGATTTATATTTTGAGCAATTTTATGCATAGTAAAAAAATCATTTCAGTGACGCTTTAAACCGGTCCGTGGTGCAAAAACAGTTGGGGAACCACTGTACAGGGACGCCTCAGGAATGAATCAGGAACAAATCAGGAGCTAATAGGTAGTTAACCAGTACTTACTTGGGAACACACAGCCAAGCCTTATTAGGGGACTACTGGTTAGTTAGTTGACTTACTGCCGGCAATGCGGACCAAGCTCTGACACCGGTCGTACAGGGACCTAACAGCCCTTATCAAAGGGCCTGGTACCCCATACTCCCGGAGTACCCCCCACAGAACCCCCCGAGGGACGCGGTCGAATGCCTTCTCCAAGTCCACAAAGCACATGTAAACTGGTTGGGCAAACTCCCACGCACCCTCCAGGACCCTGTTGAGGGTGTAGAGCTGGTCCAGTGTTCCACGACCAGGACGAAAACCACACTGCTCCTCCTGAATCCGAGGTTCGACTATCCGACGGACCCTCCTCTCCAGAACCCCTGAATAGACCTTACCAGGGAGGCTTAAGAGTGTGATCCCCCTATAGTTGGAACACACCCTACGGTCCCCCTTTTTGAATAGGGGAACCACCACCCCAGTCTGCCAATCCAAGGGAACTGCCCCCGATGTCCACGCGATATTGCAGAGTCGCGTAAGCCAACACAACCCTACAACATCCAGAGCCCTAAGGAACTCCGGGCGAATCTCATCCACCCCCGGAGCCTTGCCACCGCGGAGCTTTTTAACCACCTCGGCGACCTCAGCACCAGAGATCGGAGAACCCGACCCAAAGTCCCCAGGCTCCGCTTCCTCAGTGGAAGACGTGCCAGTAGGATTGAGGAGGTCTTCGAAGTATTCCGCCCACCGACTCACAACATCCCGAGTTGAGGTCAGCAGCACGCCACCCCCACCATAAATGGTGTTGGTCGCGTACCTCTTTCCCCCCCTGAGACGCCGGATGGTGGACCAGAATCGCCTCGAAGCCGTACGGAAGTCATTCTCCATGGCCTCTCCGAACTCCTCCCACGCCCGAGTTTTTGCCTCAGCAACCACCCGAGCCGCATGCCGCTTGGACTGCCGGTACCTATCAGCTGCTTCCGGGGTCCCACAAGCCAAAAAGGCCCAATAGGACTCCTTCTTCAGCCTGACAGCATCCCTCACTGCCGGTGTCCACCACCGGGTTCAAGGGTTGCCACCACGACAGGCACCAACAACCTTGCGGCCATAGCTCCATAGTTACCTTGTAAATGAAGAGGAACTAATCAATAACTAATGGGTAGTTACTATGGAAACCAAAGAGGAACAAACCATAAGCTAATGGGTAATAAAACCAGTAATCACTAGGAAACAGGTTTTTGACAATTACGAGCTGTGACCTCACTGGTGCAGGGTTTATTCAGAACCCACATGGAGAATTTCTCCTCTGTTTCTGTGGTAACAAACCAGTAGTCCCCTAATAAGTTCCCCAGTAAGTACTGGTTAACTACCCATTAGCTTTGATTCATTCATCTTTGGTCTAACTACAGATTAGTTTTTGATTAGTTCCTCTTCATTTACAAGGTACCGGTAGTCCCCCAAAAAGGCTTGGCTGTGTGTTACACAGTAAATACTGGTTAACAACCCATTAGCTCTTAGTTCCTCTTCATTTACAAGGTAACTAATCAGTAGTCCCCTAATAAGGCTTGGCTGTGTGTTCTCCAGTAAGTACTGGTTAACTACCCATTTGTTCCTGATTTGTTCCTTAGGAGATCCCTAGTAGTTAAGCAAATTTTGTGTACCTTATTGTAAAGTGTTGCCTATTTTTTTTAGTTATCCTGCTCAGAACATGCACGGTCAGCCAAAGGGTTTTCTCCATCTTTGCCCTGTAATGGGATTAAGACCCAAGCTGTCGTTACTCCTTGTGATGTACACCACCCATGTTCTGAAACAAGCTACAGAAACTCCATTTTCAAGTTATACATTGCTCTTGTACTGAAAGGATGGATAGTTTGAATACAGAGCATCGCCATGCAGTTGGACCACAAACAAATTGCCCACACTTTTTAAGATTCTCCTTCCCATGTTTGAAAGGAACACGCTTCTCAATTTATGTTTTGCTGTTTTTTTTTTTTGTGGTTGTGAAAAATCAGTTACTGTGCCATTGTAGTGACTATTGATTTTTCTTATACCTTACCAGAATGACACAAAAAGAAACTGCACAACTTAAGAGCAGTTTACTTTTACTGGTATCTCATCCCAGCAAACAAATTGAAATGGTCTGAACAGTAGGTTGAAATATTTTTGAAACAGGTGAGTTATTATTGTGGCTGGGACTGTGCACGCTGAATCTGAGCAAGCAGCAGTATTGATTTCACATGTCTGATTTCATGTTCCACATTTTTTTGTCTCAGCCACCGCATCACTAGAATTGTTTTCTTCTTTTTGTTTTTGTTTACAGAAACAGACACTCGTTGAAGAACATAATGCATTAGTATCGAAGAACAACTGGTTAAGAATATTAGAGCTTTACCTCTTCTAATTATTAACCAAGTAAAACACATTTGGTTTGTACTTTCCTTTTATGAAGGATTAAACTCCAAAGATAAAAAATGTTTCCAGTGGTAAATGGATATACATAAATACATAGAAGCTTCCGGGCCTTAGCTCTTTCCCCGCGTCAGAGGGATGCTTCTGTTTGTGGCCTCTCGTTACTTCTTTGGTACCCCAGGTTAACAGTAAGGGCCCAGTCTTGGGAATGTACATCACCTGCTGCACCCGGACAACCTAAATATAAGACGCCACTTTAAAGTAAAACATGTAAATGCCTTTCCTAGCACTAAGCTAACCGCTAACAACATTAGCATTCTAATCTGATTTTTTCTGGGAACAACCAAGTGTTGAACCACTACGCAAGCTAGGGCATAACATATCTTACCTGGCATACGAACGCCTGTCTTTCTAGTAACTGTCCAATAAAATATCTAAAAATATGATTTAAACGATACAATCCTTACCTGTTACAAAGTGGTCGTTGCAGACTCTCGCGTTGTCAGTTTCCGCAACTCCTGTTTTTAGCCGTAGGTTGTTAATCCACGTTTGTCATCTTTTTTCTGTAAGTTTTTAAAATTAATCCCCTTGTGGCATACTACTTTCGGAACACGAAAATAACCTTTATCTATCTCTCGATTAGAGCGGTTGCAACAACCGTAAACAACACAGAATTTAGGCATGTTGACGCTGAATCATCAACAGAAGGAAACGGCTGTGTTTACTTCCGGACCCCCAACTGTGTTCTGTGACATCACTGCTGCGTCATCTGCAACCCATCTTCAGGGGTCGCCACAGCAAGTCATCCTCCTCTACCTCACTCTGTCCTCTGCATCCTCTGCCCTCACTCCAACTACCTTCATGTCCTCTCTAACTGCATCCATATATCTCCTCTTTGGCCTCCCTCTTTGTCTTTTTCCTGGCAGCTGCATTTCTAACATCCTTCTACCAATATACCCACTGTCCCTCCTCTGGACATGTCCAAACCACTGTCCCTCCTCTGGACATGTCCAAACCACTGTCCCTCCTCTGGACATGTCCAAACCATCTCAGTCTGGCCTCCCTAACTTTATCTCCCAGTTGTTCAACATGTGCTGTACCTCTGATGATCTCATTCCTGATCTTATCCATCCTTGTCACTCCTAAGGAGAACCTCAACATCTTCATTTCTGCCACTTCCAGTTCTTTCTCCTGTCTTTTTGTCAATGCCACTGTCTCCAGACCATACAACATAGCTGGTCTCACCACTGTCTTGTAAACTTTTCCTTTGACCTTTGCTGACACCTTTTTGTCACAAATCACTCCTGAAACTTTTCTCCATCCACTCCATCCTGCCTGGACTCTCTTTTTCACTTCTTTCCCACATTCCCCATTTTCCTGGATAGTGGACCCCAAGTACTTGAAGTCCTGCACCTTTGTGACCTCTGATCCTTGTAGCCTCACTGTTCCACTGGCCCCCCTCTCATTCACACACATGGACTCTGTCTTTCTACAGCTGACTTTCATTCCTCTTCTTTCAAGTGCATTCCTCCACCTCTCCAATTTCTCTTCCATATGTTCCCTGTTCTTACCACAGATCACAATGTCATCTGCAAACATCATAGTCCATGGGGATTCCTGCTTGACCTCATCTGTTTTATTCTATAAAAATAGCTAAATCCATTGCAGTACTGTACAAAGTCAGAGACTTATTAAATGATAAAGCTCTGTATTTGTTGTATAACACAATCATTGTTCCACACTTAATCTATTGTATTGATCCAAAAAAGCTAAGTCTGGTCCTCTGGACATTCAAAAAACAAAACAAAACAAAGCAAAAAAAAAAACTGTAGAAACGTTTCGCACTCACCACTCTTAGCAAAGACAAAAACATCATAATTCTCCCAGCAGACAAAGGAAGGTGCACAGTGATTTTGAACCAGAAAGACTATCATGAGAAAGTTATGTCACTCCTTAGTGACTTAACCACTTATGAACCGCTGAAAAGAGATCCAGGAAGTGGTTACAAGAAGAAGTTGATAGATTGCCTGAAAATTTTGAAGCAGGACAAGGCTATTGACAATATTCTGTACCACAGACTGTACCCAGGGGAGGCCACGCCAAGTCTGTATGGTTTACCCAAAATCCACAAACAGGGTGTACCTTTAAGACCAATTGTTAGCATGATTAACTCGGTCACTTACAATGTTTCCAAATATCTGGCATCTGTACTCATCCCTTTAGTTGGCAGCTCAGAACACCACATACAGAACACCATGGACTTTGTGGATAAGGTGAGGGATGTCATCATGGAGACTGATGAAACAATGGTCTCTTTTGATGTCACATCACTCTTTACGTGCATTCCTGTTGATGAAGCAGTAGAGGTGGTCTGTTTAAGGTTAAAATCAGACACCACTCTGAGCAACAGGACCACACTTTCCACAGAACAACTGTGTCAACTCTTGAAACTGTGCCTGCAGTCAACCTACTTCACATATGGGGAGCAATATTATAGGCAGAAACATGGGTGTGCTATGGGGTCTCCAGTTTCTCCTATTGTTGCCAACCTGTACATGGAGGAGGTAGAAAAGAGAGCTTTGACATCCTTTTCAGGGAGACCACCAAGTCATTGGTTCAGGTATGTTGACGACACCTGGGTTAAAATTAAATCTCAGGAAGTCCAACATTTCACTGATCACATCAACTCTGTGGATAAATATATCAAGTTCACACGAGAAGATGTAAAAAATGGCAGGTTGGCTTTCTTGGACTGTGAGGTCTCAGTTTCTGATAGAGGAAATTTGCAAACTGAGGTGTACCGCAAACCCACACACACAGACCAGTATTTACAGTTTGACTCCCATCACCCTCTGGAGCACAAGTTAGGAGTCATCAGGACTCTGTACCACAGAGCAGACAGCGTCCCCACTAACTCAGCAGCCAGACAGAAGGAGAAATCACACACAAAACAGGCTCTAGAGAAATGTGGATATCCTAACTGGGCCTTCCTGAAAGCAGAGAAGAAACCCAAACAGGACTCCAGCCAGCCATCAGGTGAAAAGAAGGAACCCAGACCCAGACCAGTGGTCATTCCGTATGTTGCGGGAGTTTCAGAGACATTGAGACGTTTATTTTCTAAACACAACGTCCCAGTGGCTTTTAAACCCCAAAATACATTACGACAAAGACTGGTTCATCCCAAAGATCCAGTCCCCCGGCACAAACAGAGTAATATTGTGTATGCTGTTCAGTGTCAGGAGGGCTGTGATCAGTCTTACATCGGGGAAACTAAACAGCCACTGGCCAAAAGGATGGCCCAGCACAGAAGATCAACATCATCAGGTCAGGACTCTGCGGTCTACACTCATCTCCAGGCCAGCGGTCACTCTTTCAGGGATGAAGATGTTCACATCCTTGATAGAGAGGAACAATGGTTTGAGAGAGGAGTAAAGGAGGCCATCTTTGTGAAAAGAAACCATCCATCATTAAACAGAGGTGGAGGCCTCCGGGTTCAACTGTCCCCCACTTACAATGCTGTTATTGCTAGTATCACTCAGCCCTCTGTGAATAGCAAACAACCATCAGGGTGTTAACGATCCATCGTCAGGCTGATGGTCCTCCTTGATCATGTGAGCAGCTGGTTTCGGCTGTCATCAGCCAACTGGTTGATCCACTGTGGGAGGGTGCTATTTATAAGACTGAGCTGAACTCAGCTTCTCAGACTGAGGAAGTCTTTCGGACGAAAGACGAAACGTTTCTACAGTTTTTTTTTTTTGCTTTGTTTTGTTTTGTTTTTTGAATGTCCAGAGGACCAGACTTAGCTTTTTTGGATTTTTCTACCTGGATTATTGAGCATGCATCAGGCTATTGTATTGATGTTTTAGGGAAAGCATGTGAAACAATTACAAAGCCTAATTTTGTTTTACAGAAAAAAGCTGTAGAATTATCACTAGATAGCATTACCATCATCCATCAAGCACATTATTTTATCAACTGAATTTATTAAAGTTTCATGATTTGGTAGATTATAATATTTTGTCAGTTATGTATAGGGCTCAGAATAATGCATTACCTTTAAATATCTAAATGCATTTTGTTAAAAGACAAAGTTGTTATAATCTTAAGGGGACAGAGATATTTGTAAAACTGAAATTCAGAACTAGTTTGAAGGGACGTTCTACCTCAATCCAGGGAACTGGATTGTAGAATGGTTTGGAGAATGAAGTTAAAAATGCCAATGTACACATTTAAGAAAATGATCAAAACTGAATTGTTAAAAAAATATAGATGAAATAGCATAATGTGTATTGTATTAGTTAGAAAGAGTTATTCATTGTTACTGGAAGAATATAATTGTTTGAACTGATTGTTTTTTAAAAAGAGGCAGATATAATAAGATTTGTTTCTTATTTCTGCTACCTTTCATTTTTTATATTTTGTATATCGTTTATGGGATTATTTTATACTGTATTTTTTAATGAACTAATTTTATAAAAAAATAAAATAAAAAAATATATTTTCGTTGGTCCATCACCAGAGCAAATAAGAAGGGGCTCGGAGCCGATCCTTGATGCAATCCCACCGCCACCTTGAAGCTATATGTCACTCCTACAGCACATCTCACCACTGTCCTGCTGTCCTCATACATGTCCTGTACCAGTCTAACATACTTTTCTGCCACTCCAGATTTCCTCATGCAATACCACACCTCTTCTCTTGGCACCCTGTCATATGCTTTTTCTAAATCCACAAACACACAATGGAGTTCTTTCTGACCCTCTCTGTACTTCTCTATCAACATCCTCAAAGCAAAGATGGCATCTGTGGTGCTCTTTCTTGGCATGAAACCATACTGCTGCTCACAGATAGTCACCTCTTGTCTAAGTCTTGCTTCCACAACTCTCTCCCAGATCTTCATCGTGTGGCTCATCAACTTAATTCCTCTGTAGTTGCTACAACTCTGTACATCACCCTTGTTCTTAAAAATGGGCACCAGCACACTTCTTCTCCATTCCTCAGGCATTTTCTCACCCTCAAATATGCCATTGAATATTTGAGTCAAAAACCTCACTGCCATCTCTCCAAGACATTTCCAAACCTCCACTGGTATGTCATCAGGTCCTACTGTCTTCCCCTTCTTTTTTCTTTTCAGATCTTTCTGGACTTCATCCTCACTAATCTTTCCCACTTCCTGGTCCACAGTTTCTATGACCTCCACTCTTTCTCTTTCATTCTTTTCATTCATTAGCTCCTCAAAGTAATCCTTCCATCTTCCCATCACACTCTCCTCATTTGTTAGAACATTACCATTCCTATCTTTAATAAGCCTAACCTGTTGCACATCTTTTCCAGCCTGATCCCTCTGTCTTGCCTATTGGTACAAGTCCTTCTTGCCACCTTTAGTGTCCAGTCTCCCATACAACTCATTGTACACCCTCTGCTTTGCCTTAGCTACAGTGTACTTCCCTCTTTACTCTATGTCCCATCTCCTTATATTCATGTCTCCTCTCTTCAGTCCTCTCACTGTCATAATTCTTCTTGGCTAATCTCTTTCTTTGAACAGCGACCTGAACTTCACTATTNACCTCCCAATAAATGTATTTTGGAAAATATTTTACTTTTGATAAGTGGGAGTGGTGGCGCAGAGGTTAAGTAGGTGCGCTTGTGATCGGAAGGTCACCGGTTCAAGCCCTGGTACCGACAACATCAAAGATGTGGGTGGGATAAGTGAAGCGGTCACACTTGTCTCCACCCTCATCTGCCCCACTCTGGGCCCTTGAGCAAGGCCCTTAACCCACACCATCTGCTCCCCCGGGAACCCTAGATATCAGCTCTCTGCTCCACACAGAGGGCTGTGGTTGCTCGGTGGTTGTGTCAGGAAGGGCATCCGGCGTAAAAACAACTGCCAAATCTTCATGCGACTAGATCGCTGTGGTGACCCCTAACGCAGGGAAAAAGCCGAAAGAAGAAGAAAAAAAAAATTTTTTTTTACTTTTGATAAGTACAAAATAAATAAGATACTTTAGGACTTTTACTCCAGTAATATTCTTACAGGAGACTTTAACTTTTACCAAAGTAATTTTATGATAAGGTACTTGTACTTTTACTAAAGTATTACTTTGAGGTACTTTATACAACACTAATTAACAATTTGTACGGGTATACAATGTTGCTTAAAAGCTAAACATCACACAAAGCCCCCAGAGACTGGTTTCCATTGTGGTCCTGTGTATTCCTGATTACATACAGAAAATGCCCTTTCTGTTAACAAACTGTTCCCTGTTGACCAAACACTAACATTACATTTTAAGGAAATTCTACCATTGCTGTTCATTGTTCTTTAGTTTTAGCAGGTCGCTTTCGTAAATGAGCCCATGAGGTTCAAAAGATTTACCTGACTACCGGTAAATAAAGGTTGAATGAATGAATGAATGAATTTCTAACCAAAATAAAATCAACATCAATTATGCACACACATGCTCCAACCTTTCAAAATGTATGCAAAGATGAAGTTGTATGAACGTTTGTGTTTTACAGATGGAACCACAGATGACAGCAATGAAGAGCAGCTTTTGAAAGGCAAGTCTGTTAGACATTCCTCACTGTGTCATTAGCAGGTTATTTTTGTTTCTCATTTAATGATTTTAACTTTTCTTCTAAAGACCTTGCCATCCACAAGATGACTTCAGTGCTCACTGAAGTACTTGTGGTGGTGAAGGATCTGTCCAGAGATGTGCAGTTCATCAAGAACAAGTTGACAGAGGGCAACATGACAAGGTGGTATCCGGGGACCAGCCACCGCAACTTATACATTCCCTGTCCAGCTGCCAGTCACCAGTGAACAAGACTTCATGGGGTGGAGTCATTACTGATGGAAGAATCAGTTCGTCAAAAGATGGTAATTTATTTGATAGACTGAACTGCATTCATTTATTAAATGTAGACCATTTCAATGTGGTCTGGCTCATTTTTCCTCAAGGAAATATATGTTAAGCTCTCTAGGCACTTGAGCACAAATTCTTATCTAAACGTTCAAAATGTGCCACAGAACATCTGCTATTAATGAAATGTTTTGAAATTTTTCAAATACTGTATATCAGGGATGTCCAAAGTGTGGCCTGAGGGCCATTTGTGGCCCCTGAAACGATTTTGTGTGGCCCCTGACTTCAGATCAAGAATTATACTAATTTGTGGGACAGTTTGTGCACAGTTTGTGCACACACCAAAAGCAGAACATGGCGCACCTCTCAAAAAAAAAAAAAAAGAGGGGAGGGGGTATACAATTTTATCAAATATACACCATCTTCCTCACTCTTATTTTTGTGTCTTTCAGCTGCTGCTCGGCAGTTTGACCCAAAGCTAACTGACAAGGACTACAGCGAAACTGTCAAGAAGTGGCTTCGTTATGCGCCAGACCGGGAGGGAGCCATCCCAAGGAACCAAAGTGATCCAAACCCAAGCCAAACGTGTCAAACCTAGTCTGAAAAAGCTAAGTCTGGTCCTCTGGACATGCAAAAAACAAAGCAAAAAAAAAACCCTGTAGAAACGTTTCGTCTTTCGTCCGAAAGACTTCCTCAGTCTGAGCTGCTGTATTCAGCTCAGTCTTATACCATACCATACCATTTTATTTATAAAGCACTTTAAACAGGAACAAGTCCACACAAAGTGCTGATATAAATAGCACCCTCCCACAGTGGATCAACCAGTTGGCTGATGACAGCCTGAAACCAGCTGCTCACATGAGCAAGGAGGACCATCAGCCTGACGATGGATCGTTAACACCCTGATGGTTGTTTGCTATTCACAGAGGGCTGAGTGATACTAGCAATAACAGCATTGTAAGTGGGGGACAGTTGAACCCGGAGGCCTCCACCTCTGTTTAATGATGGACGGTTTCTTTTCACAAAGATGGCCTCCTTTACTCCTCTCTCAAACCATCGTTCCTCTCTATCAAGGATGTGAACATCTTCATCCCTGAAAGAGTGACCGCTGGCCTGGAGATGAGTGTAGACTGCAGAGTCCTGACCTGATGATGTTGATCTTCTGTGCTGGGCCATCCTTTTGGCCAGTGGCTGTTTAGTTTCCCCGATGTAAGACTGATCACAGCCCTCCTGACACTGAACAGCATACACAATATTACTCTGTTTGTGCCGGGGGACTGGATCTTTGGGATGAACCAGTCTTTGCCGTAATGTATTTTGGGGTTTAAAAGCCACTGGGTGGCTTGTATACCCCCCTCCCAGTGGCTTTTAAACCCCAAAATACATTACGGCAAAGACTGGTTCATCCCAAAGATCCAGTCCCCTGGCACAAACAGAGTAATATTGTGTATGCTGTTCAGTGTCAGGAGGGTGATCAGTCTTATATCGGGGAAACTAAACAGCCACTGGCCAAAAGGATGGTCCAGCACAGAAGATCAACATCATCAGGTCAGGACTCTGCAGTCTACACTCATCTCCAGGCCAGCGGCCACTCTTTCAGGGATGAAGATGTTCACATCCTTGATAGAGAGGAACGATGGTTTGAGAGAGGAGTAAAGGAGGCCATCTTTGTGAAAAGAAACCGTCCATCATTAAACAGAGGTGGAGGCCTCCGGGTTCAACTGTCCCCCACTTACAATGCTGTTATTGCTAGTATCACTCAGCCCTCTGTGAATAGCAAACAACCATCAGGGTGTTAACGATCCATCGTCAGGCTGATGGTCCTCCTTGCTCATGTGAGCAGCTGGTTTCAGGCTGTCATCAGCCAACTGGTTGATCCACTGTGGGAGGGTGCTATTTATAAGACTGAGCTGAATACAGCTTCTCAGACTGAGGAAGTCTTTCGGACGAAAGACGAAACGTTTCTACAGTTTTTTTTTTTTTTTTTTTTTGAATGTCCAGAGGACCAGACTTAGCTTTTTTAGATTTTTCTACCTGGATTATTGAGCATGCATCAGGGTGTCAAACCTAGGTTACCCCAACACACGCTGTTTCCCTTGTTCTTCGAGTACAAGTCTTAACCTCATGGACGCTGTTATTACATGAACATTAGACTTTTCTGTCAGTTAAAAAGGAGTCAAATATGTTGACAAATACCTTCTTTACTGAGCTCCACGATTGCCTACAAAGTTAAGAGGATGGAGGATTTTGCGAGAGAGGAGCGCCTCTGAAATGCAACCCAGGCTGCCTTGAGCACCTTCTTCTGGCTTTTCCCTTTTCAGGGGGTCATCACAGCGAGTCATCCTCATCCACCTCACTCTGTCCTCTGCATCCTCTGTCCTCACTCAAACTACCTTCATGTCCTCTCTAACTGCATCCATATATCTCCTCTTCTTCTCTTTGTGTGTGTGTGTGTGTGTGGGGGGGGGGTGTTAATAAAAAAAATAAAAAATAAATTTAAAGTCATGGTCAGTTTTGTCTGATGTTTGCATTACCGTAGTAGTTTTGAAGATACAAACCACTGTGTATTTACTAGACTGCTTTTGGTCCAGCTTGTGATTTGTACATCATGATGTTGGTACATAAATCTAAATTGAAGACTAATGTTGATGTAGAAAACTGGGTGATGTTAAAATGTAAAGATGTTAGAAGCCAACTATTTGTATTGCAGATTTAAAACAAATGTAGTTATATAAAGTGCTTCACATATTAAAAATAAAAAATAAATGGAGGGTTAGGGTAAAAAAAAAAACAACTACCGGTAACCATTGGTGTTTTACATGGTCTACCTACATGCAAAACCTGTATTTTCAGGCAGAGTATATCATATTCCCAAATATGCATGAATTTGCATAAATGAAAAATCCTTAAATATCCGACTGACATCTGCAACGACGTGATACGCCAAAGATCTGCTGGAACTCTTGAGGGATCGCATATTTCCAGGTACTTCACAGATAAAAATCCGTAAATATACGACTGACATCTTCAACGTGATACGTCAAAGATCTGCTGGATCTCTGAGAAATTGCATACTTCACAGATAAAAATCCATAAATATCCGACTGACATCTTCATCGTGATACGTCAAAGATCTGCTGGATCTCTGAGAAATCGCATACTTCACAGATAAAAATCCATAAATATACGACTGACATCTTAAACGTGATACGTCAAAGATCTGCTGGATCTCTGAGAAATCGCATACTTCACAGATACTTCACAGATAAAAATCCATAAATATACGACTGACATCTTCAACGTGATACGTCAAAGATCTGCTGGATCTCTGAGAAATCGCATACTTCACAGATACTTCACAGATAAAAATCCATAAATATCCGACTGACATCTGTCACGTATACGTAAATATAAACAATCATACGTCATATATGCGGCAAGTATCCGAAGAGATGTAAGCAGTAATCCTGAGGGATAACAGAGCCACATATTTCCGGATCCGCAGCAGATGAAGTATCCGGATTTTGTGATTTTTTAAGGATCAATAAAGTTCGGATCTGTTCGCATCCGGGAATATCCGAAACTGGATTTTCCGAGGATGCGATACGGAAATTCCCGGAAATTGTCCGTATATGTGAAGGATGCGGAGATATACCACATCTGATACTCCCGTATATCTATGGTTTTTGTGCAGTGTAACATCCTGTGTCATAAGCTCTCAGAAATCGGTTTCTCTGATCACACCATCGGTTGGTTTTCTAACTATCTTTCCAATCGGAGGCAATGTGTTCAACATAACGGTACTTCTTCCAGCTATTTAACAGTTAAAAATGGTGTACCACAAGGCTCAGTTTTAGGACCCACTCTCTTTACAATCTACATAGCTAATGTAGGTCACTGCATCCCTGATGCATCCTTACATTTCTATGCTGATGATACAGTTGTTTACTGCCGAGCTAAAACAGTTGCTAAGGCTTTCCAGTTACTGCAATCCGCTTTTGACATCATCCAGTCAGATTTGTTCCATCTCAAACTTGTCCTAAATGCTGATAAAACAAAAGGGATGTTTTTTTCAAATAGGAAGGCGGTTCCAGCAGATCCTCCTCTGATTTTATCTTCAAATGGTGTCCCTATTGAGTTTGTTGATTCCTATAAATATCTGGGTATCCTGATTGATTCACATCTCTCTTTTAAACTCCACGTGGAAAACCTAGTGAAGAAACTGAAAGTTAAACTGGGTTTCTTTTTCAGAAACAGATCATGTCTATCACTGAATGTTAGGAAACGCCTTGTGTCTGTGACTTTCCTTCCCTCCATTGATTACGGTGACATTCTCTACATGAATGCTCCTACAAGCACCCTGCGGATGTTGGATGTTGTCTATCATGGTGCACTAAGATTCATAACTGGTTGTGATTATCGTACCCACCACTGCACCCTGTATTCACTGGTTAACTGGACATCATTAACCTCACGCAGACTCTTCCACTGGTACATTTTCATCTTTAAATCACTTCTTGGTCTGCTGCCCTCATACATCTCCTCCTACATGTCTTTGCGTGAGTGCAGCTACAGTGTGCGCTCTCAGGACATGATTACCTGCAGTGTTCCGTCAGTGAGGACTGAACTTGGAAAAAGGGCCTTCTCCTACTCCGCTCCTGCTTCATGGAATATCTTACAAAAAGATCTGAAGCTCTCGACCTTGACTTCTCTAAATGGTTTTCAGAATCTGTTGGAATCCTGGCAAAAACCAATGCAGATTTGTTCCTGTCTTTGATTTTATACGTCTACCTTATAATGTTTTGCTAGTTTTTTGATACTTTGTTAAAAAAAAAAAAAAACTTTCTTTTGTTTTTTTCTCTCTTTTGTTTTCTATTGTTTATTGTTTGTTTGTTTATTGTTTATTGTTTAAGGAAATTCTACCACTGCTGTTCATTGTTCTTTAGTTTTAGCAGGTCGCTTTCGTAAATGAGCCCATGAGGTTCAAAAGATTTACCTGACTAAATAAAGGTTGAATGAATGAATGTATATATATATATATATATATATATACATATATTGTGTTTTTTTAATGAATAAATAAATAAAAAATAAAAACTTTGCCGGTTGTCATACCTGGTTTAGACATAAATACTGCTATAATTTTGACTGTTGTTCCTTGCTCTCCTCATACAATATGTACAATGAAAAACTTTAGTAAAGCCTCTGTGTTTTTTTTTTTTTTCCTGTCCAAAAGAATAAGCACATGGACAACATGGTGGGCAGCTCTGGCTGACAATCGTGATAGTGTGGGGGAGGGGTTGTAGATGTCACAGAGAAACAAAAGCAAAAAGACAAGGGAGGCAACAAGGCATGATTGAGGATATGCTGGCATAACCTGCTTTTGTGTGCATGAGCAAACCTGTGAGTAAGCAACTGTTCACGTTTGTGTGGGAGACAGACCAGAAAGACTTGCCTCCACCAGCGCTGAGGGTAGCAGGTTTTTGGCAGCAACAGCGCTTTCATGGGTGGTGGGATGGAGGAAACAGGAAAGAAGAGTCTGAGGAGGAGGAGATGTTAGAAGGGGGAATTTGGCTGCAGTGACATTGCACAGCCATAATGTGATAGCAGGGTCACATGAAGAATGAAAGGCTTTAGTATTAAGTTTAATTTAAGGAGTGGGTTGATCTTGCTACCTTTTTACTGTATCTGTCAGCTGTGGTGAACACCAACCAGACCAAGGACCACTCTGTTCCTGAGGCCACACCCATGTACAATTCTACAGATGTTCACACTGTATATGTGTGATGCAAATGTAAATGTTCACACAATGCCATGTTTTGTAAAAGGGTCTTTCCAGTCAATGTCAAGAAGACACGTTTTGTTGGTAATCAAATTAATCTTCAATTAGATCACAATTTGGTTGCCAAACCACGAAAATATTTTAAATGTTATGACACATTTACTGTAGACAAAAACACATAGAACACTTTTGGTCCCATTAAAAAGAGTAAAATGCTAAATTAAAAACCAGTGTGCTTTAACATTTTTGTTGACATCAGTTGCACCTTATTTTTCAAACTTGGTCAATGAAAACAGCACATATGGTAGTTTGGAAGGTTCACCTCAAAAGGGTAATTAGAGACAAGTATCTGTCTTGCCAAAAAAAATTATTTCAAACCGTGGGCTAGCAGAATGCAAACAGTAATATCTTGCAAATTTTATTTTATTTGTATGCATCTTGTATTTGACTGGGAAAAACCCACTGATATCACAGATCTCTTTTTCAGTTGAGTCTTGGTCCTAAAGGCAGCAAATGTGAATGTGTGGGACTGTGAGAGGAAACCAGAGCACCTGAAAAAAAAAAACCTCACAAACACGAGGAGAACATGCAAACTCCAGATAGAAAAACGCCAGATCCACTCCTGTGCTTGCACCCAAAGACATTGTTATTATGAGGCATCAGTGCTAACCACTGCACCACTGTGCTTCCTGGAAGTTTCATTGTCTAAATGTCATCAAATTACTTGTTCTAGTTTGTAATAGGCACTCTTGTGTTCGAGTAGACTGATACAACTTCTTTGAATCTCAGTCAGATGCCGTATGTCGACAGACATCTGATGTGGACCTGGGATTTGAAGCCGAATTTGGACCAGCATCTCTGACAACTGGTACAAGTTTTATCCTAGACCTTCACAGCCCATCACTGAACACACCTAAGATAACTGTTATTAAAGTCAGAGAATCTTTATTGCCATTCGCACCACATGTGGTAAATGTGATGAAACGAGATTATGTACACAAGGTCCCAGTTACATCCAACAATAAAATGTAAAACAAAAAGAATAATAACATCTAAGATATGAACTAAGAAAAAAAATCAACTAGAAATACACTAAGCACTAATAGTATAAAAACATTACGTCAAACAGAAGCATGAACATGAGTCTGTGTGAGCAGATGAGCATGAGTGAACACAGCAACATGAAACAGATCAGCAGCAACATGAAACAGATCAGCAGCAACATGAAACAGATCAGCAGCAACATGAAACAGATCAGCAGCAACATGAAACAGATCAGCAGCAACATGAAACAGATCAGCAGCAACATGAAACAGATCAGCAGCAACATGAAACAGATCAGCAGCAACATGAAACAGATCAGCAGCAACATGAAACAGATCAGCAGCAACATGAAACAGATCAGCAGCAACATGAAACAGATCAGCAGCAACATGAAACAGATCAGCAGCAACATGAAACAGATCAGCAGCAACATGAAACAGATCAGCAGCAACATGAAACAGATCAGCAGCAACATGAAACAGATCAGCAGCAACATGAAACAGATCAGCAGCAACATGAAACAGATCAGCAGCAACATGAAACAGATCAGCAGCAACATGAAACAGATCAGCAGCAACATGAAACAGATCAGCAGCAACATGAAACAGATCAGCAGCAACATGAAACAGATCAGCAGCAACATGAAACAGATCAGCAGCAACATGAAACAGATCAGCAGCAACATGAAACAGATCAGCAGCAACATGAAACAGATCAGCAGCAACATGAAACAGATCAGCAGCAACATGAAACAGATCAGCAGCAACATGAAACAGATCAGCAGCAACATGAAACAGATCAGCAGCAACATGAAACAGATCAGCAGCAACATGAAACAGATCAGCAGCAACATGAAACAGATCAGCAGCAACATGAAACAGATCAGCAGCAACATGAAACAGATCAGCAGCAACATGAAACAGATCAGCAGCAACATGAAACAGATCAGCAGCAACATGAAACAGATCAGCAGCAACATGAAACAGATCAGCAGCAACATGAAACAGATCAGCAGCAACATGAAACAGATCAGCAGCAACATGAAACAGATCAGCAGCAACATGAAACAGATCAGCAGCAACATGAAACAGATCAGCAGCAACATGAAACAGATCAGCAGCAACATGAAACAGATCAGCAGCAACATGAAACAGATCAGCAGCAACATGAAACAGATCAGCAGCAACATGAAACAGATCAGCAGCAACATGAAACAGATCAGCAGCAACATGAAACAGATCAGCAGCAACATGAAACAGATCAGCAGCAACATGAAACAGATCAGCAGCAACATGAAACAGATCAGCAGCAACATGAAACAGATCAGCAGCAACATGAAACAGATCAGCAGCAACATGAAACAGATCAGCAGCAACATGAAACAGATCAGCAGCAACATGAAACAGATCAGCAGCAACATGAAACAGATCAGCAGCAACATGAAACAGATCAGCAGCAACATGAAACAGATCAGCAGCAACATGAAACAGATCAGCAGCAACATGAAACAGATCAGCAGCAACATGAAACAGATCAGCAGCAACATGAAACAGATCAGCAGCAACATGAAACAGATCAGCAGCAACATGAAACAGATCAGCAGCAACATGAAACAGATCAGCAGCAACATGAAACAGATCAGCAGCAACATGAAACAGATCAGCAGCAACATGAAACAGATCAGCAGCAACATGAAACAGATCAGCAGCAACATGAAACAGATCAGCAGCAACATGAAACAGATCAGCAGCAACATGAAACAGATCAGCAGCAACATGAAACAGATCAGCAGCAACATGAAACAGATCAGCAGCAACATGAAACAGATCAGCAGCAACATGAAACAGATCAGCAGCAACATGAAACAGATCAGCAGCAACATGAAACAGATCAGCAGCAACATGAAACAGATCAGCAGCAACATGAAACAGATCAGCAGCAACATGAAACAGATCAGCAGCAACATGAAACAGATCAGCAGCAACATGAAACAGATCAGCAGCAACATGAAACAGATCAGCAGCAACATGAAACAGATCAGCAGCAACATGAAACAGATCAGCAGCAACATGAAACAGATCAGCAGCAACATGAAACAGATCAGCAGCAACATGAAACAGATCAGCAGCAACATGAAACAGATCAGCAGCAACATGAAACAGATCAGCAGCAACATGAAACAGATCAGCAGCAACATGAAACAGATCAGCAGCAACATGAAACAGATCAGCAGCAACATGAAACAGATCAGCAGCAACATGAAACAGATCAGCAGCAACATGAAACAGATCAGCAGCAACATGAAACAGATCAGCAGCAACATGAAACAGATCAGCAGCAACATGAAACAGATCAGCAGCAACATGAAACAGATCAGCAGCAACATGAAACAGATCAGCAGCAACATGAAACAGATCAGCAGCAACATGAAACAGATCAGCAGCAACATGAAACAGATCAGCAGCAACATGAAACAGATCAGCAGCAACATGAAACAGATCAGCAGCAACATGAAACAGATCAGCAGCAACATGAAACAGATCAGCAGCAACATGAAACAGATCAGCAGCAACATGAAACAGATCAGCAGCAACATGAAACAGATCAGCAGCAACATGAAACAGATCAGCAGCAACATGAAACAGATCAGCAGCAACATGAAACAGATCAGCAGCAACATGAAACAGATCAGCAGCAACATGAAACAGATCAGCAGCAACATGAAACAGATCAGCAGCAACATGAAACAGATCAGCAGCAACATGAAACAGATCAGCAGCAACATGAAACAGATCAGCAGCAACATGAAACAGATCAGCAGCAACATGAAACAGATCAGCAGCAACATGAAACAGATCAGCAGCAACATGAAACAGATCAGCAGCAACATGAAACAGATCAGCAGCAACATGAAACAGATCAGCAGCAACATGAAACAGATCAGCAGCAACATGAAACAGATCAGCAGCAACATGAAACAGATCAGCAGCAACATGAAACAGATCAGCAGCAACATGAAACAGATCAGCAGCAACATGAAACAGATCAGCAGCAACATGAAACAG
>JBBPBX010033010.1:15912-33519 GCA_038048925.1 Garcialebias charrua | reverse complement strand
TTAATGCAAGTGTGTGGTTCTTTGTGACAATCAGTGCATGAAGGAGAGTAGACACGCACCGCTGAGTAGCAGCTTCAATAAACCTGTCAGTTTTTGAGTCTAGAAGCAAACTTATGGTAAACAACACAGTAGTTTGAGGTGATTTTAGGCCCTCTGTGATTTTAGTTCCATTGTAAGTCTGTGAGTTTTGAGTTGAGTTGGCCTAATGCTGCTTTGAGACTCTTTAAGTTAGATCATACATTTTAGTTTAGATTGCACATTTAGTCTTTCTATATTGTGAATTTGATGAAAGCAATTAGTATTTTGTAAGCTTAGAAATGAATCATGCAAGTTATTTCTTTTATTTCTCTAATCCTTAAATTACTTGCATGAAAATCCTAGTGATTAGTTTTGAGGAAAAGGCATTTTTTTGTTGGCTAAAAATATTTTTTGTAATTACAGTAACATTTATTAGAAAATTTAGAAGAATTATCAAGAAATATTCAAAATTAATAAATATAATGGTTAAATGCTTTAAAATGGTTACTTCCTAGTTTGTCAGAATATTTACACAAGTTAAAACATGAATTTTGTATGGATTTATATGGTTTAAGTAATCGAAAACATTAAAAACTAAACTGTTAATCTGCATTTTCTCCAAGGTTTTCACCCTATTCATTCTACTGATTCTGACTGATGCTGCTGCTGTAGAACCATCTTTGAGAGTAATTAATAAAGTTGATGACGTGAGTTGAGCCTATACGTCTACCTTCTTCCTGGATCTTTCAAGTCAGATCAGCACTGGTTGGAGAAAAGACTTGACAGTTGAAAACCGAGCGAACAGCAAGGAGTAAAGATAAACGGCTTTGCAAATCCAGGTGCTGTGGACGCAAGGACAGAATGGCAGAAGAAGTCAAACAGCTCAAGAAGGAGCGGAGCGGACTATTGCTAAGAGCCTTTTCACTCGTCAAGCCAACATTGTCATGAGAGATGCAAATATAATGGTTCATGGAGAACTAATGGAGGAATTTAAGAAACTTTCTGAATGTCTCAAAGAACTATTAGAAAGAAATGACAATTATATGTCAGGACTATTATCACTGGCAGACACAACAAAAGATGAGGAACCATATATTGAACAGCAAGAGGAGATTGATCAAACAGCAAGAGAGGCTGAAGAAAAATTTAAACTCATAAGAGAGACTGTTCAAGATAACTTGTGGTCCAGATATGGCCAGCAGGAAGTGATAACAGCTGTCCTGGAGGCTGAAGAAAGTGGACAAATAGCAACCGACTTGCCTGTCTTGAACATAAATGTTGAAGGCTTTGAGGTCCACATGAACCTTTTGGAAAAAAGGGTAAAGCAAGCTATTGAAACCATGCTAGTCTGGGAGCGATGGATCCCTGTAGAAGAGAGAAGAACTTTTGATACAAGAGTAAAAAACTTAAAATCAATGAAAAATAAACTTGAACTGAGAAGGGCAGAATTTGTCACATGTCGGGTCACAGAAGCCACTAGTGGGAGGAGTGGAGCACCATTGCTGACACCCGTTGGTGCAAACCCAATTGTAAGATTAAAACCCACATCTCTTCCCATTTTCACTGGTGATAAACGAGAATATTATAGATGGAAGAAGGAGTGGGAAAGCTTGCAAAAGCAAGGGGAGCCAACTGGATCGATGGAGGTGAAGAAAATACAACTTCTGGACAGTATTGATGGAAAACTAGCAAAAGAGCTAAGACTGTCAACGTACAACTCTGCTGACGACATATTCAGAGTACTCTCAAACAGGTATGGGAATAAATCTCTAATAGCAATAGAAATCTTAGAAGATTTGGAGAAATTACCACCTGTGAAAGGAAACCAGCCAAGAAAAGTAATTGACTTGATCCATGTGGTGGAAAAGGCACTGACTGATCTCACTGACCTGGGAGACACTGGTGCACTTAAAAACCCACTAATGATAAAAACAATAGAAAGCAAACTTCCAGACTTTGTGAAGAGGGACTGGCTCATGTTAGGTCACTGCATCCCTGATGCATCCTTACATTTCTATGCTGATGATACAGTTGTTTATTGCCGAGCTAAAACAGTAGCTAAGGCTTTCCAGTTACTGCAATCCGCTTTTGACATCATCCAGTCAGATTTGTTCCGTCTCAAACTTGTCCTAAATGCTGATAAAACAAAAGGGATGTTTTTTTCAAATAGGAAGGCGGTTCCAGCAGATCCTCCTCTGATTTTATCTTCAAATGGTGTACCTATCGAGTTTGTTGATTCCTATAAATATCTGGGTATCCTGATCGATTCACATCTCTCTTTTAAACTCCACGTGGAAAACCTAGTGAAGAAACTGAAAGTTAAACTGGGTTTCTTTTTCAGAAACAGATCATGTCTATCACTGAATGTTAGGAAACGCCTTGTATCTGTGACTTTCCTTCCCTCCATTGATTACGGTGACATTCTCTACATGAATGCTCCTACAAGCACCCTGCGGATGTTGGATGTTGTCTATCATGGTGCACTAAGATTCATAACTGGTTGTGATTATCGTACCCACCACTGCACCCTGTATTCACTGGTTAACTGGACATCATTAACCTCACGCAGACTCTTCCACTGGTACATTTTCATCTTTAAATCACTTCTTGGTCTGCTGCCCTCATACATCTCCTCCTACATGTCTTTGCGTGAGTGCAGCTACAGCGTGCGCTCTCAGGACATGATTACCTGCAGTGTTCCGTCAGTGAGGACTGAACTTGGAAAAAGGGCCTTCTCCTACTCCGCTCCTGCTTCATGGAATATCTTACAAAAAGATCTGAAGCTCTCGACCTTGACTTCTCTAAATGGTTTTCAGAATCTGTTGGAATCCTGGCAAAAACCAATGCAGATTTGTTCCTGTCTTTGATTTTATACGTCTACCTTATAATGTTTTGCTAGTTTTTTGATACTTTGTTAAAAGGAGGAATGTGTATATATGTATATATATATGTATATATATATATTATGTATATATATATATATTTTGTATGTGTATATATATATATTTTTTTCTCTCTCTTTTGTTTTCTATTGTTTATTGTTTGATTGTTTATTGTTTAAGGAAATTCTACCATTGCTGTTCATTGTTCTTTAGTTTTAGCAGGTCGCTTTCGTAAATGAGCCCATGAGGTTCAAAAGATTTACCTGACTAAATAAAGGTTGAATGAATGAATGAATGTTCATGATGGATCCTAGTAACAACGTAACGACGGACAACCATTTAGACATGCTTCTAAACTTCTTACAAAAGCAGGAATGCATACTGGAAAGGCTGGAGCAACTGAAGATCGCTGATAAGCCAGATCATTACCCAGTCAAGAGACCAGAGAAGAAGTTTGCCACCACCAAAACCACAAAAAGTGAGCATGAAAATGTGTGTGGTGTGTGTGGGGAAGAGAGACATTATAATAAACTTTTCTTCTGTAGAAAGTTTAAGGCTCTGACTGTTCCAGAGAAGAAAGCCACTTTAAAGAAATTAGGGTCATGCATGAAATGTCTTTGCTGGCATTCTGATGGAGGGAGTTGTAAAGATGCATACCTCTGCAGGAATAAAGAGTGCAAAAGGGAGGCTCAGCTGACCACCACTACTTCCTCTGCCCCAAAAACACCAAAGTGGATCATGAGGTCTTACGGAAAAACAGTCCAAGTAAGACCAAACTGACAGCTGACCAAGACAATTTCTTGTCTGAATTGTCTCCAGAAATGGCAGAGAGGTGCAGGATGGCATTCACAAATGGAAATACCCGAGCAGGTAACTCAATCAAAGCTCCATCTAAACTAAATGGTAAATGGAGCTTATTTATATAGCGCTTTCCAGCCCCCTGTGAGGAGCCCCAAAGCGCTTTACAATACCAGCCATCCACCCATTCATTCAGACATTCATACACCGGTAGTGGTAGCCTGCCTTGCAAGGCGCCATCCAGACCTACCGGGAGCAACTCGGGGTTAAGTGTCTTGCCCAGGGACACAACGACACATGGTGGGCGGATGCGGGATTCGAACCTCCAACCTTCCGATCAGGGGTCGACTGCCATTACCACTACACCACGGCCGCTACTTGAAAAGCATGGACTGTCTGAGCTGCCAGTCATTCTGATGTTAATGGAGGTAACAGCTAATGCAGGTCAGAAGATTGGAACACTTATAGACCTGGCATCTGACACAAATTACATCACACATAAGGCTGCTGACCGTCTAGGACTACGCAGTGAGGAAATGACTCTAGTGTTATATGGTGTGGGTGGAATGTCCATGAGAGTGAACACAAAGAGATACCTCCTCAGAGTCCGCATTCAAACACCTACAGGGAAGGTGAGAGCACATGAACTGATTTGTTATGGGCTGGATGAAATTGCCAAAGTCCATAAAGAAATTGAACCAAGAAAACTTCAAACCTTCTTCCCAGAAGTGGAGCTTGAAGAACTGAAAAGGCCTAAAGAAGTTGAGTTACTGATCAGTCACCGTGAGGGAAGACTTGCCCCTCAAAGGGTCAGAGTGGTTGGAGACCTTGTCTTGTGGGAAGGCCCTCTGGGAAAGACTGTAGGTGGTGCTCATCCTAGTTTGTTTGAGAATGTTGAAATGGCAGCACACATGTCAAAAACTCACTTTGCTCGGTCAATGAGGGCTGCTGCGGTGAAATACAAGGAGTTTCCAGTGCACCCAAGCCCAGAAAAAGTCCCGCTATATACAACTACAGTTACCACAACCTGACTTCCTCGAATGGTGGAGATGGGAGAGGATCGGCACATCCTGTGAGCCTAAATGGGCGGCCGTGGTGTAGTGGTAATGGCAGTCGTCCCCCGATCGGAAGATTGGAGGTTCAAATCCCCGTTACTCACACCATGTGTCGTTGTGTCCCTGGGCAAGACACTTAACCCCGAGTTGCTCCCGGTAGGACTGGAAGGCGCCTTGCATGGCAGTCGCCGCTACCGGTGTATGAATGTGTGTATGAATGGGTGGATGGTTGGTATTGTAAAGCGCTTTGGGGTCCCTCACAGGGGGCTGGAAAGCGCTATATAAATAAGCTCCATTTACCATTTAAATGTGGAGGGTGCCGTTGTGGCAACTGTCAGCCTGGTGGGAAGGAAATGACCCTTGCAGAGGAGAAGGAGCTGGAAATAATAAGAGAAGGACTCACTTATGTCAAGGAGGATGCTCATGTCAGTTCACCACATTGGGATGCAAAGTATGGTCAGAGGATCCTGGCACACTCCCTAATAATAGAAATGCTGTCCAAGCCACATTCTTAAGAACAGAAAAGCAACTAGAGAAAGAACCTGAATGGAAGAAAGCATATACTGATCAAATTCACGAAATGGTGGACCAGGGTGCAGCTATCAAGCTCACTGAGGAGATGAAAGAAAGTTGGGAAGGCCCTGTGTGGTATGTGAGTCACCTGGTTGCCCCAAATCCTCACTCAGTGACAACTCCTGTTCGGTTGGTGTGGAACAGTAGCCAAAAATTCAAAGGACTTGGTATGAATGATATCCTTCTAAAAGGACCCGATGTGCTTAATCCAATCAGGGCTGTCCTGCTACGATTCAGGCAAGGTGTGTTTGCAGCCTTAGGCTTTACTCACCTGGAAGAAGAACGCAGAGTCCTAGAAGAGGACAGCTATGTGGACGACATCCTCACTTCCCATAACAGCCTTGAGACACTAAGTTTGATCATGCAAGGAGTGGAAAAAATACTAAAAGCAGGAGGCTTCCACTTAAAACCCTGGGTGTGGTCTGGTCAAAGTGGGAGGCAAAAGAGCACAGGAGGCATCCAACAAAAAAAACTAAACCCTCAGAGTAAAACTATTATCCTTCTAAATCAAATGAGGGATGAAGATAACAAAGCTCTTGGTATAAGCTATGACACTGAAGAATACAAACTGTACATGCTAACCTCAAGAAATTTATCTAAGAAGAGCAATAAAATGCGGATGGGTAAGAATCTTATCAAAGATGAGGTAAGGCCTGCAACACCAAATCCACTGAGCAGGAGAGCATTATTGAGCCAAGTAGCCAGCTATGACCCAATTGGCCTTGTTGCCCCAGTAAAACAAAAGGGTTCAATCCTTGTAAGAAAGGCATTCCAAGACACTGCTAGTGGGAGGATGACTCATGAGACCTGGGACAAGCCACTCTCAGCTGGACTCAGAGAGGAAGCCATCAAACTCTTTGAATATGCCAACCTAAGCCAGATTAAATTCCCCAGAAGTCTGACACCAACTGACTGGAAAGGTCAACCTGTTGCAGTCACCTTCTCAGATGGGAGTGACAAGACTTATGGAGCTGTCATGTACCTCAGATGGAACACAGCACATGGAGCTGAGGTCCGCTTTGTGGAAGCAAAGGCCAAACTAACTCCACTTGACCAAAAAGGAGAAGCTGTAAAAGCTGAAATCTGTGGAGCAGTTTTTGCAGCTCGACTCCGGAAGTACTTTGAACGACAGTCAAGAATGCAAGTGGAGCGCTGGTTTCATTTAGTTGACAGCCAAACAGTACTTGGAGCTATTCAGAGAGAGAGCTACGGATATCAAACATTCTACGCTAACCGTATTGGTGAAATCCAGAAGATTGCACCAGTCAAAGATTGGTGGTGGGTTCCTGGTGAGTTAAACATTGCTGACATCATAACAAGAGGAAGCACAGCTGCAGAGCTGAATGAAGGATCTGTTTGGCAAAATAGTCCAAATTTTCTTAAATCACCAGTGGAGGAGTGGTCCATAAGTCTTCTGGAGAAGTCGCTGCTCAAGCTAGAGAAAAGTGAATAAACTCCAAAGAAAAGCTTTCCCAGCCACCATCACCTGCAGTGTTCCCTCAGTGAGGGCTGAACTTGGAAAAAGGGCCTTCTCCTACTCTGCTCCCGCTTCCTGGAATATCTTACAAAAAGATCTGAAGCTCTCGGCCCTGACCTCTCTAAATGATTTTCAGAATCTGTTGGAATCCTGGCAAAAACCAATGCAGACATGTTCCTGTCTTTGATTTTTTTTTTGTACATCTACCTTATAATGTTTTTGCTACTTTTTCTTTTCTTTTCTTTTGTTTACTGTTTAATGTATTTGTATCATTGTTGTTCATCATTCTTTAGTTTGTAGCAGGTCACTTTCGTAAATGAGCCCTCGAGGCTCAATAAGATTTACCTGACTAAATAAAGGTTGAATGAATGAATGAAAAGCAAAACTCGGCAGCCTCCACAAACAGCCCAGCAAGATCAAGTCCAAGATCCAGCTATTGCTGGAGGAAATCAGAGAGCTGGCTGGGTCAACAAACTGGTCACTGTAGAAAGATACAGCACCCTACAAAAGCTTGTTGACGTGGTTGCATGGATCTGCCGAGCTGTTAAAACTTGGATGGAGAAGTGGAGGAGGAAAAAAAACCTACCTGATAAAGGAAAAGAGATACCTGAGAAAGTGAACATTCCTGTACTAACTGTAGCTGAGTCAAAATGCCCTCATAAGTCTATTCTTGGCAGCTCAGGAAGACAAAACATTCCCAGAGACGACTCTCAACAGACTGGTTGTGTACCGTGACACCAATGGACTATTGGTCTGTGGAGGAAGAGTTCAAATGTTTGTTGAAAACAAATCTGCAGTACCAATCCTGCCCTTTGACTCTTGGTTATCTACATTACTTGCTAGAGAGGCTCACAATAGAAACCATGAAGGAATTGCTGGAACTCTTCTCAAAATGAGGGAAAAATGCATGGGTGGTGAAGGGTCGAAGATTGGCTGGAAAAGCTGTTGACAATTGTATAATCTGCAAAAAAAATCAAGGCAGAGGAATGTCAGCAAATTATGAGTGATTTACCCACAGAAAGAGTGAATCCTGCTAAGCCTTTTGAATACACCACTGTAGACCTGTTTGGACCGTACTGTACATGGTGAAAGATGAGGTAAAGAAGAGATACACAAGATACAAGATAATACTGTTCAAAGAAGATTTTGAATCAATTTAACCATATTAATTAAATAATCTGTAATCCCTACAGGGGACTTCAATATACACAGTCTGAGTTTATAAGAATTAAGTAGGGTTCAAGCAACCTTCCACAGCACTCACTGAAGTTCGTATCTAAAGAACGTTAACAGAACCACAGCATCTTAAAAAGCAAAGATGAAACCCTGATACCATACCATTTTATTTATAGAGCACTTTAAACAGCGACAAGGCCAACCAAAGTGCTGTACAAACAAACAACAGGCAACACACAACAATGAAGTACAAAAAAATAGACATAAAATCATTGCAGATCATAAATAAAACGACCAAACACAGATCAGCTGATGACACCGCCCTTTCCACAACTGCACCTCCACATCCTGTCCATGAACAACACAGACGTGGGAAGTCCTTCCTCCCTGTGGCTATCAAACTTTAACTCCTCCCCCTGTCTACACATTAATCCTTCACCACAATAAACACTTTATTGTTTCTGTATGCACCTGACCTGTTTTAGAACTTAATTATTAATATTTTTATATTCTCTCTCTTTTTTAATCTAGTGTGACTCCTTATGCATGTTCCTTACTGAAACTTTGGCACAACAATTTCCCACAGGATCAATAAAGTTCTATCTTATCATATCGTATTGTCTCATTGTATCTTATCGTGTCGTGTCATGTGTTGTCTTATTGTTGGAAAAGTCCAACCCACACTGGAAATGAGCTTGACTTTGTGCTGAGAATGCAAACACAGCTTTTCCTTGGTTACTCAGAGTAGCCCTTGAGACCCCAGCCTCCCATAATCCTGCAGCATCTGCTACAAAATCCTTCAGGAGACATGGTCATTACCCATTCTATCTACAACAACACATTTACCGAACAGTCAGACTTTCAGGACCACCTCAGAAACTCTGCAGGGGCGAAGATCTGGTCCAGTGTTCTTTTGCAGTCCAAAGAGATCAGTTGATATTTTTATTGCAACACATTTGAATAAACTTTCCCAGTAAGGCTGACAAGTATGATCCACTGATCGCTGGAACACACTTGAAAATGGGGACCACCCCCCAGGTCTGCCACTCTACAGGTGTTTTTCTGGTCTTCCATGTGACATTGAAGAAATGTACCAACTACATCAGACCCACAATGTTCAGAGCCTTCAACATCTTGGGGGAAATCTATCTCTATTTATCTCTATTTATCTAATCTATGTCTTCCTTTTTGGGTCGTGGGGGTCACTGGTTCCAATGTCCAGCCATCACTATGCAAGAGACAGAGGACACCCTGGACAGGTCTCCAGACCATCACAGAGACACATGGACATGTCTCCATTCCATCACAGAGACACATGGACAGGTCTCCAGTCCATCACAGAGACACCTGGAACATGTCTCCAGTCCATCACAGAGACACATGGACAGGTCTCCAGTCCATCACAGAGACACCTGGACATGTCTCCAGTCCATCACAGAGACACATGGACAGGTCTCCAGTCCATCACAGAGACACATGGACAGGTCTCCAGTCCATCACAGAGACACATGGACAGGTCTCCAGTCCATCACAGGGACACATGGACAGGTCTCCAGTCCATCACAGAGACACATGGACAGGTCTCCAGTCCATCACAGAGACACATGGACAGGTCTCCAGTCCATCACAGAGACACATGGACAGGTCTCCAGTCCATCACAGAGACACATGGACAGGTCTCCAGTCCATCACAGAGACACATGGACAGGTCTCCAGTCCATCACAGAGACACCTGGACAGGTCTCCAGTCCATCACAGAGACACATGGACAGGTCTCCAGTCCATCACAGAGACACATGGACAGGTCTCCAGTCCATCACAGAGACACCTGGACAGTCTCCAGTCCATCACAGAGACACCTGGACAGGTCTCCAGTCCATCACAGAGACACCTGGACAGGTCTCCAGTCCATCACAGAGACACCTGGACAGGTCTCCAGTCCATCACAGAGACACCTGGACAGGTCTCCAGTCCATCACAGAGACACATGGACAGGTCTCCAGTCCATCACAGAGACACCTGGACAGGTCTCCAGTCCATCACAGAGACACCTGGACAGGTCTCCAGTCCATCACAGAGACACCTGGACAGGTCTCCAGTCCATCACAGAGACACCTGGACAGGTCTCCAGTCCATCACAGAGACACATGGACAGGTCTCCAGTCCATCACAGAGACACATGGACAGGTCTCCAGTCCATCACAGAGACACATGGACAGGTCTCCAGTCCATCACAGAGACACATGGACAGGTCTCCAGTCCATCACAGAGACACATGGACAGGTCTCCAGTCCATCACAGAGACACATGGACAGGTCTCCAGTCCATCACAGAGACACATGGACAGGTCTCCAGTCCATCACAGAGACACATGGACAGGTCTCCAGTCCATCACAGAGACACATGGACAGGTCTCCAGTCCATCACAGAGACACATGGACAGGTCTCCAGTCCATCACAGAGACACATGGACAGGTCTCCAGTCCATCACAGAGACACATGGACAGGTCTCCAGTCCATCACAGAGACACATGGACAGGTCTCCAGTCCATCACAGAGACACATGGACAGGTCTCCAGTCCATCACAGAGACACATGGACAGGTCTCCAGTCCATCACAGAGACACATGGACAGGTCTCCAGTCCATCACAGAGACACATGGACATGTCTCCAGTCCATCACAGAGACACATGGACATGTCTCCAGTCCATCACAGAGACACATGGACAGGTCTCCAGTCCATCACAGAGACACCTGGACATGTCTCCAGTCCATCACAGAGACACCTGGACATGTCTCCAGTCCATCACAGAGACACCTGGACATGTCTCCAGTCCATCACAGAGACACCTGGACATGTCTCCAGTCCATCACAGAGACACATGGACATGTCTCCAGTCCATCACAGAGACACATGGACAGGTCTCCAGTCCATCACAGAGACACATGGACAGGTCTCCAGTCCATCACAGAGACACCTGGACATGTCTCCAGTCCATCACAGAGACACCTGGACAGGTCTCCAGTCCATCACAGGACACATGGACAGGTCTCCAGTCCATCACAGAGACACTGGACAGGTCTCCAGTCCATCACAGGACACATGGACAGGTCTCCAGTCCATCACAGAGACACATGGACAGGTCTCCAGTCCATCACAGAGACACATGGACAGGTCTCCAGTCCATCACAGAGACACATGGACAGGTCTCCAGTCCATCACAGAGACACATGGACAGGTCTCCAGTCCATCACAGAGACACATGGACAGGTCTCCAGTCCATCACAGAGACACATGGACAGGTCTCCAGTCCATCACAGAGACACATGGACAGGTCTCCAGTCCATCACAGAGACACATGGACAGGTCTCCAGTCCATCACAGAGACACATGGACAGGTCTCCAGTCCATCACAGAGACACATGGACAGGTCTCCAGTCCATCACAGAGACACATGGACAGGTCTCCAGTCCATCACAGAGGACACATGGACAGGTCTCCAGTCCATCACAGAGACACATGGACACATGGACAGGTCTCCAGTCCATCACAGAGACACATGGACACATGGACAGGTCTCCAGTCCATCACAGAGACACATGGACACATGGACAGGTCTCCAGTCCATCACAGAGACACATGGACACATGGACAGGTCTCCAGTCCATCACAGAGACACATGGACACATGGACAGGTCTCCAGTCCAACATGCATGTTTTTGGTCTGTGGAGTACCTGGAGAAAACCCACGCAGCACAGAGAGAACATGTAAACTCCACACGGATGGGCTGGGATTTGAACCGGGGCGACCTGTTCACTGAGAGGTGGCAGCTCTACTAACTGCGCCACCGTGGTACCCACCCATAATCCACTTACTAAAAAATTAGCTTAGCTAATGCTAAACCCCTAAACAGGTTAAAAAATGTGAAAGCTAACCCCTACAGTGACAGTCACTCAGTCTGCGTCACTCGTCTTCATCTCCTCCAGTTGCAGACTGGTGGGACTGATGCAAACCTGTTGATGTTAGTTTGATTGTATTGGTTTGATTTAACGGTGCGGGGGTCACTGGGGTCAATTCAAGCAGCCAAACTAGAGTTATAGCCCTGCGTAAGGCAAGATGCTGCATGCACACACAAAGTGCATAACACACACGTGCAGTTCAAGTTCGTCAATTTTATTGTTGTTTCATCACATGTGGTACATGAGGTGGAACAAAATTATGTACAGGGTCCCAGTTACACCCAACAATAGCAAAAATATAAAGTGTAAAAAGAAAGAGTATATGAGGATCTAAGATCAACACTAATGATGCAAAACAATACGGCGTAACAGCAGCCCGAACATGAGTCCGTGGTGAGCAGATGGGTACGAATGGATCAGCAGCATGAGATCAGCAGCATGGATAGTGCAGCACTTCATGTCCGAGGTCAATGTTATTTTCAGGATAAAGAGCCTAAAGTTAGAAGTTTTACACAGCAGAGGAAGCATTTGAGCTATGCTATTCAGCTAGCTGCTGTGATTACCAGTCAAGTCACATTGATCCCAACAAATAGTGGGAAATAAAACAAGACCTACACTAGAATACTCAAATAAAGCCCCAACACTGACATATATATATATATATATTGTATTTTAAAAAATAACACCAGTCTTGACACCACACTCATGCTGCTAGCGTGTAAACAGGACCAAGCTGCTGACAGTTTTATAACATTATTTTTTACTGTTTTTATTGTTGTACAGTATATTGTTGTCTGTTCTTCATATGTTGTCTGTCTTAAACAGGACTCTTGAAAATGAGTCCTTGTGAGACTAACCTGTATAAATAAAGGTTAAACAAAATAAATCACGTCTGGTCATGAGCACATCTAGTTGGCTGACCAACTCTTCGAGACACAACCACAACAGACATGAACAAACATGTGAATTTTGTCAGCAAACAAGGTTAGCGTAGCCCAATGTAGTGGAAGCTAACTGGTCTGCTAACCATTTCCAAAGATAGCAAAAATGCTAATATGCTAAAAATGAACAGTTTTGCTATTAGCAGTCAGTGGATTAGTGTAACTATACCCACCACTGGTAATCAGCACACACACGTCTCCAGCTTATCCTTCAGTTAACTGTGACTTCTCTTCCCACAGGTGGTATGTTCATGTGGAGGATCTTCCTGTAGCTTTTTTGGCTCTAGGCGCCAAGGCTCGGCCTCCAGGTCTTCACAGGGGCCCCTCAAGCCTAGTTGCAGGAGGGTCTCCTGGTTTCCCTGTTCTGGGGGACATGACGTCTTTCACATGGTCTTCCTTCATTGAGACATCCTTGTCAATTTGGTTGGAATCAAACCCCATTTCTCCAAACGTAGGTGGTTAAACGAGCTATACAACAATAGGATATTATTTATTCATAAGTTTTCCACAAAAGCCCACTTCAAAAGACAGGAACTATCACTTTAAGCACACCAGAGCGTAAAGCCCCACATCATGTATCCTGACTCATCCTGACCCCGACTTGACATCAGACTGTTTAACACACAGTACACCAAAGTAAAAGACCAGTCCAGAACATTAGGGAGTCTTTTTCAAATCTAAGGTACAAATAACAGTTCCTGAACTCTACTACTAAAACGACTTTTAGTTCTTAACAATTACAATCCAAAAGTAGAAAGATTTAGAATTTGTTGTGTGTTTTAAACAGTGAGAAGCTGGAATTCTGTAATGACTGCCCCAGTCAGCTGATGGCACTGCCATGCTTGTTAAAACAAAGTTATTTCTAAATACTTGGAAATTATTAAAATTCAAAGCACCAAGTGGTTCCTGTTCTTTCACGGTTACTTTCAACTCCTCATAGTTTACAACCAGACGACTAATGTCTGACGACTTCCATTGAGTTACCACCAGTGTTCCCAAAATTTAAGAAACTGATCCCCAAAATAGCAACGTTGGAGACTTGAGACCTAAATCCTTGGTTTGGTGACACAAACGTTGCTAAACGTCAATTTACAAAGGCATAATGCCATAATAAATTAAACTCATAATACATTTCCCCCTCATTTACTAGCATTACTTTAGTAGCAGTTGTGAAAACATGCTATTAGGAATATTTTAAATTGGTTTAGTTTTGAAGATCGTCTCAGGAACCCTTCCTGGTGCTGGTCCTGATCCCAGCTTTGGGAACCACAGCATTAACAAGACGCATAACGTAGAACTTAAAGATAAAAAGCTCAAAATATGTCAACTTAAATGCACATCGGACCTAAAAATACCTGAAATGTTCATATATTTGTCAGTTTTTTTAAACAAATATAGAACGTTTCTCTTGACGTCTAATTATTTCAGAACGTTTAGTTTTGGTTCACTTACTGTTTGAGGAGGTGTTGGGTTGTCAGTGCTGGTAACAAGATCTGTGAAGACGATAAATGAAGTTGTAAAAGAAGGTGGAATGGAAGGAGCATTTCAAAGAAATGATATAAAACCAAGAACATCAGGAAAAAGACCAAACAAACTGGACTCTCAAGCAGTTAGAAGAACAACCCAACGTACCAATGTCCATGGGTTTCTTCATCGTCATGACATCGTCCGCACTAAGTCGTGTTTGGTTTAGGGCCACACTCCCCAAACTAAAGTTCCCTTTTCTCTCCTTCTTCTCAGCCACCTCCTAACCAGCGCCCTCCTGCCATGTCTACATTTACAAAGGGACACCTGAGCGGCCCAGTGCTCGTACTGGGATCAGGTGGCACCGCACCTTCCACCAGGTGGATCGGTTTACATCTAACAGATCTCTGAGAAGTCCAGGAACCACACAAATATGAGACACAGAACTTTTCTGAGATGTTTCCAGAAAGAGTTCTGTGGCCACAGAGCTGCAATACACTCACTATATTCATTCTAGCATTGTTACTGTATCGATGAAAATAACAATCAGTCTTTAGAAGGATTATTTGCACGGACATGTGTGGGCGGTCACTACGTTTAGGGCAAATTCTGAAATTTTTATTTTTCAGAATTTCATGTTTTATGAAGATAAATAAAAATATATATAAAACCTAACATTTCTTGAAGGACTGCATATTGTCCACTGCTTTTCATGCCAGAATGTTTAACTAAAAGGTTTTTAATATTTTCTTGTGATGAGTTGTGGACATTTTGGTCAAACCATGAAAAGAACGTTGTGCACAGTCACATGCACTCTTAACAAGTTGAGTCAGGTCCTCTCCTTTGTTGAAACTGAGAAAATGAGAAGTTGCTGCTTATAAGACTGAGTTTGTTGCAGCTCCTCAGACTGGAGAAATGTTCTGGATGAAGATGAGACGTTTCAACAAGAAGAATCCGTCCAGAGGACTCACCCTGGCTGGATTATCTACCTGGATTATTGAGCAGCAGGAAATCTTCTGCAATATCACAACGTCACGCTCAGAGTATGTGCTGAGGACGACTCCACGTTTTAGCTCAGTCTCTGTGAAACTGACCATTTGGACCATTTTTGCGTTGCGTAATGTCAGTTACATGTGGCAGCCATCTTGAATTGTTGCTTGGACCAATACCCCATACAGTATACATCCATCCATGCATGCATTATCTTTACCTGCTTCTTCCCAGCTTGGGTCATGGGGGTCGCTGGTGCCCATGTCCAGCAATCACTGTGCGAGGGGCGGGGTACACCCTGGACGGGTCGCAAGACCATCACAGAGACACATAGAGACAAACAAACATTCACTCTCTCTCATCTAGGGACAATTTAGAGCTACCATCAGTCTAACATGCATGTTTTTGGTCTGTTGGTCTGTGGGAGGAAACCGGAGTACCCGGAGAAAACCCACGCATGCACGGAGAGAACATGCCAACTCCACCCAGAAAGGCCCCTGGACCGGGATTCGAACCAGGGACCTGCTCGCTGAGAGGCAGCAGCTCTACCAGTTGCGCCACCGTGCTGCCCCATATACAATGTTAAGTTATTCTAAATGTTCATTGTTATGCTGACGATACTCAGTTATATTTATTCATAAAACCTGATGTATCAGTTTCTTAGATTACAAGCTGGTTTTAGAGACATAAAAACTTGAAAGACTCTTAATTTTTCTCACTTAACAAACGTTGCAGCCTTTCACTTCCTCTGGATGACACTGATTTGGCCTTCAGGTTTAACATTTTCATCTAAACTTGTCATTTAACTCACATAAAAATGTTCTTCTGTTTGTGGATTAGTGGTTAGCACTTTTCCCACCATCCAGAAGGTCTTGGGTTCAATCCCCAGTTTGGACCTGGGGTCTTTCTCCTCGTGTTTGCGTGGGTTTTCTTCAGGTACTCCGGTTTCTTCCCACAGTCCTGAAACATGCAGGTTAGGTTGTCTTCAGACCCAGACCTCCCTATAAAATATAAATCTAAAGGGGATTTGACTAGTTAAATAAAATGTAAATATATATATGTATATATATATATGTATATATATATATGTATATATATATATATATATGTATATATATATGTATATATATATATATATATGTATATATATATGTATGTATATACAAGCCCAAAACCAGAAAAGTTGGCACGTTGTGCAAATCGCAAATAAAAACAGAATACAATGACTTGCAAATCTTTTTCAACCCATATTCAACTGAATAGAATGCAAAGACAATATATTTAATGTTCGAACGGAGAAACTTTATTTTGTTTTGCAAATAACCATTAACTTAGAATTCAATGGCAGCAACACATTGCAAAAAAGTTGGCACAGGGACATATTTACCACTGTGTTACATCGCCTTTCCTTTTAACAACACTCAGTAAACGTTTGGGAACTGAGGAGACCAATTTTTGAAGCTTTTCAGGTGGAATTCTTCCCCATTCTTGCTTGATGTACAGCTTAAGTTGTTCAACAGTCCGGGGTCTCCGTTGTCGTATTTTACGTTTCATAATGCGCCACACATTTTCAATGGGGGACAGGTCTGGACTGCAGGCAGGCCAGGGGAGGACCCGCACTCTTTTGCTACGAAGCCACGCTGTTGTAACACGTGCAGAATGTGGCTTGGCATTGTCTTGCTGAAATAAGCTGGGGCGTCCATGAAAAAGACGTCGCTTGGATGGCAGCATATGTTGCTCCAAAACCTGTATGTACCTTTCAGCATTAATGGTGCCTTCACAGATGTGTAAGTTACCCATGCCTTGGGCACTAATGCACCCCCATACCATCACAGATGCTGGCTTTTGAACTTTGCGCCTATAACAGTCCTGATGGTTCTTTTCCTCTTTGGTCCGTAAGACACGACGTCCACAGTTTCCAAAGACAATTTGAAATGTGGACTCATCAGACCACAGAACACTTTTCCACTTTGCATCAGTCCATCTCAGATGTGCTCGGGCCCAGCAAAGCCGGCGGCGTTTCTGGATCTTGTTGATGAATGGCTTTTGCTTTGCATAGTAGAGCTTTAACTTGCACTTACAGATGTAGCGACGAACTGTAGTTACTGACAGTGGTTTTCTGAAGTATTCCTGAGCCCATGTGGTGATATCTTTTACACACTGATGTCGGTTTTTGATGCAGTACCGCCTGAGGGATCGAAGGTCACGGGCATTCAATGTTGGTTTTCGGCCTTGCCCCTTACGTGTAGTGATTTCTCCAGATTCTCTGAA
>JBBPBX010033010.1:0-10503 GCA_038048925.1 Garcialebias charrua | reverse complement strand
TGAACGACGTCGACTGACGTCGTCAGTTAAAATGGCTGCCGCCACGAAGGAATTTTCATGAAAACAAGGTAAAAAACTATTATTTCTTTGCTGAGAAAAATATATTTCTTAGCTGACGTTATATCAGAAGTGTTCCTGAGCTTAACAGTTCCTAAATCAATTCACGAAATGGTCAAATCTGCTGGATTTAAATTGTTTCGGTTTGACATTTTCCAAACAGCCTCGGGTGCGCTACGAAAATAAATGATAAAAAATCGAATTTTATCTCAAATGTTTCATCTAGGCCAACAGTCAGTAAATTAGAGCCATATAATTACACACTGGTAGCAGAAAAAATATCCACCGAGTGGTTTCTGAGCTATTTATCTGATAGCCTGGACCTCGCCAGGCTAAACTAACAAAACTCCGCCTTCTGTTCTCTGATTGGTCCGGTCAAAAATCTACCGGAGAAATCGTTGTCTATGGGAGAAGTCCCAGACCCTAGTACGAAGCGAAGTGAAGGACAAGGGTCTGGTTTTAACCAGGCTACCCAACAATAACAAAAGTATAAAACAGAGACAGTATAAAAGATATGCACTAAACACTAATGATGTAAAATAATACGGTGTACTGTATTAAACAGCAGCCTGAACACCCGTTATGGACACGTGCACATGTTTGTACCCTCACCTTTGAAAATAATGCCATGATGTAATGTAGTATGTCTTTTTTATTTAAAATAAAGGGATAAAAACAATAACTGTGTTTAATAATATAGATCTTTGCCAGATTGCTTTAGTTCAGCATTAACTTTTATCTTGTTAACTTTTAACCTTTAGCTTTTATCTACTGTTAACTTTTAGCTACCATTAACTTTTAGCTACCATTAACTTTTAGCTACCGTTAACTTTTAGCTACTGTTAGCTTTTATCTACTGTTAACTTTTAACTACTGTTAACTTTTAGCTACCATTAACTTTTAGCTACCGTTAACTTTTAGCTACGTTAGCTTTTATCTACTGTTAACATTTAGCTACCGTTAACTTTTAGCTACTGTTCACTTTTAGCAACTGTTCACTTTTAGATACCATTAACTTTTAGCTACCGTTAACTTTTAGCTACCATTAACTTTTATCGACTGTTAACTTTTAGCTACCGTTAACTTTAGCTACGTTAGCTTTTAGCTACCGCTCTGTATTTCTCTTCTTTAACTGAAGCATGGCTCGACCCTCCTGCTGCCCTGGGTCAACATGCATGTGTCTCATGCCCCGGGGCAGCAGGAGGGTAAATTAAACCCTGCTGGTGTCACATGTTGGGGGCGGACCCTGCTGGTGTCACATGTTGGGGGCGGACCCTGCCGGTGTCACATGTTGGGGGCGGACTCACAGTGATGCGTCGGTCTGTGCACGCCTCCCACTGAGCCGTCAGGTAAAATCTGGAGGTGGAACCCGATCCCGGCTCGGCAGTAGAGCAGCTGGTGCTTCACTGGATTCCTGACCGGACTGGAACTCAAACCTGCGATTCAAAACAGATCAGGAGATCAGGGTTTGGCATCATCTGTGGATCAGCTGCATCATGTGTAGATCAGCTGCTGTGGTTTGAGATCCTGGTCCTGCTGGACCCAGTTTGGTGTTTGTTTACATCGAGGTGTAAGACAAACTGGGTTGCCACGTCAACATTCCAATATGGCCGCCACCATACAATCGACACCAGTTGTTTGAAGAAACGTTGCTTTTTAGTTCTTAAAAGGCTAAAAAGCAAAGTTTCCTCAAATGATTGGGGTGGCCAAAATGAATCTATGGTGGCCACCATTGGCCACCCCCTGGCTCCTCCGTTGCTCTTGGTGGTAAAAGGTTTCCTCCACTCTCGCTGCTTCAGACAAGAGGAAGAAACCTCCGTCTGTTCTTGTCCACAGAGTAACTCCTGTGCACCATGTGAAGCAGAACATTCAGGTTCTGATCATTCATCTCCAGCGTTGGTGTCTGAAGTCTCTGTGGTTCCATCACATCACGCAGACTTCCTGTGCAAACATCAGACCTGAACACCAGATGAAAACTGAACAAGCGTTTGAGTGACAACTCAAGACGAGTGATTTTTAACGTGTTCGTCATGAGAAAACTCAACACGACGATGTTTCGGGGTCTCCTCTGTGACCGCTGTTCGTGCAGCTCCGCTGATGATGTCACACTCCTGCTCTGGCTTTACTTCCTGTTCCTTCCATGAAGGCCGGCTCGGTGAAGCGCAGCTCACCTGAGCCGTGGCTCTCTGCAGCTCCTCGACCGAGCAGACACGTGGGGTGGAGGAGCGTTCTGGATCCAGCAGACGTTCCTCCAGGACCTCAAACATCTTATCTGACCTCAAACCAAAACGTCAACAACAACAACCAGAGGCCAGCTGACCTACATTTGATACCGAACCAAACACGACTCCGCACACAAGCCTGAACTTATCGGTGTCAGAGAAACACCGAATCAAAAGAAACGTTGGTGAAGTTTAGTGGATCACATCAGAAGATGATCAGCAGGAGGTTCCTGAGGATCATGGACGGGACTGTGAGCCTGGACACACATCTGGATGAGAGCAGCATGAAAACCTTGAACACGTCTACAACAGGCCTTGAACAACACGAGTGTGATGATAAAGTTCCTCTACGCAGAAACAGAAAGATGTTCATGTCTCCATCTTTACCTCTTAGCAGGGCGTCCCTCATGTGCAGCAGCCAGTGGCGTCTGAAGTGAGAGTCCAGCTCTTCATTCCTCTCTGATCTGGTGGATCCCACCAGCTGGTCCCTTAGAGCCAGCAGCAGCAGCAGAAAGACGGGCAGCAGAGACGAAGCAGCCATGTTGGACGTCAGACACCCGACCACGACGTCCTGAAGCCAGGCATGGTTCTCCTCAGAGGACACAACCCTGGACTGGTTCCTGTTGGGCCCTCCTTTTATTCAGGACCGGCAGGGACACGACCCGGACGCTGGACCGGTTATCAGGGCGGTGACACCGGCAGCGGCTCATGTCTCACCTGAACTCACAGCTCGTCCAGTGTCCAGGAGGACTGGATCCAGAGCAGAGGAGGAGGAGACGCACGGGGACACGCTGGCGTTTGGGAGGAAGCCTCTGTACGAGGCCATGATTTGCTGTAACGGCTGAGAGACGTGCAGATTGTTCAGACCCACAATCACTGAGATTACAGAACTGAGCTGATAAAACACAAGTTCAGCAACACGAGCAGATATCTGCGTTCCTCCAACATCTCCTGAGGGTTCAACATGTACACCGTGCAGCACATTTATAACTCGTGGTGACGCAGAACACAGAGTTTATGAAAGAACAACATCAAACAAATCCATCATCAATCAAATTTCTAGAGTAATTTTAACAAATAAAAATATGTCATGTAGGACGTGACTGCATTCAACTCAGAGAAAAGATTATTAAAAGTAGAAATCAGCTGATACAAAACGATTTCCAAGACACAAAACGTCCTCATCGTTAAGAAATGTAAGAAATAAGGAACGTGTGTAAATCTACCAAAAGCAGGACGTCTTCACAGAAATGAAGGACAACGATGAGAGACCACCAAGAAACACTCAAGACCACTCTGAAGGAGGTACAAGCTTCAGCAGAAGATATGGGAGAAACAGAGCATACAGCAACTGTTGCCAAAGTTCTTCACTACCTGTAGTCTGAGCTTTATTTTGTTTGGGTAGAGACTTAAATCAGTTGTTTGAATTAATGAAGATGGAGTTTGCTAAAATACAAACTTGGTTTAAATTAAATAAGTTATCTTTGAATGTTGAAAAAACTAATTACTGTATATGATGTTTAGTTTAAAAAAGTTAACTGTGGATTTTCCTTTCAAAATTGATGGTGTTGAAATACGCAGAGTGAATGAAGTAAGGTTCCTGGGGATAATTATCGATGATAAACTGTCATGGAAGCAACATATTAACTTTGTAAGAACTAAAATATCTAAGTCCATGGCAGTACTGTATAAAGTAAGGGACTTAGTGAATGATAAAGCTTTGTGTTTGCTGTAAAATACGATTATTGTGCCACATTTAATTTACTGTACTGTGTTGGTGTTTGGGGCACAGCTTGTAAAACTGTAACCAATTCTATTTTTATTTCACAAAAAAGAGCTGTAAGAATTATTTCAAGAAAACATTATTATCATCCTTCAAGTATTTTATTTTATCAACTGAAATCACCTAAGTTTTATGATTTCGTGGATTACAATATTATATTACTTATGTACAAAGCTCAGAATCACATACTACCACCACACATTCAAGCGTATTTTATAAAAAGGAACAGTTGTTATAATTTAAAGGGAATGGATATTTTTGTAAAACCGAAGTATAGAACAAGTTTAAGGGGTAGGTCTACTTCAATGCAGGGAATAGGTTTATGGAATAGTTTGGATTATGATATAAAAAAAAGAGAAATCATTTATATTTAAGAAAAAAATCAAGAATATTTTGTTGATAAGATACATTTAAGTTAGTTAATATTTAATGAACTATAATGAATAATTGTGACAATTTATATGTTTTTTGTTGTATTATTTATGATTATTGCTCAAATTGATTGTTTGAATTGATTTTGTTAAGAATGGGCAGAAATGATAAGATTTCATTCTTCTTCTGCTGCCTTTCATTTTATTGGTATTTTATTTCCTGAAATTGTATTTCTGTTTTTTTAAATTGAAATGAAATGAATAAACGTTAACCAAAACTAAAAAAAAAAAAACTATGAAAGACTGAGCATACAGCAACTGTTGCCAAAGTTCTTCACCATTCTAATTTTTGTGGAAGAGACTGTAGATACAACTGTTGCCAAGCTTCTTGAACAATGTGATCTTTTTAAGGGAGATGTGCGTATAACAACTGTTGCTTCTCTTCTGCCAGACAGAAGACCGTCTTAGAAGGATGGAGACCATAGACAGAACGGTTCTGTAACGACGTGTCAGCAGTGGCTGGAATAAAATTAAGAGTTTTTATTCATGTTTTATTACATAGTCACAACAAAGTTTTAATACAAAGTATTTTCAGCTTGTTCTTGAAGAATGGAGGCACTGATCAGGAGGTGAATGTTCACTGCACAGTGCTTCACTGTAAATCCATTTTGGTCTCTACTTTATTTTGTTGCTTTACAATGTGGAGGGTTCAGGCCTGAGGGTTTGCCGTGGGCGGGGCTGGCATTGCGCTCTCCCTGGGGCTGCTTGGACTCGGGTGTCCTGTCCTGTCAGCAGGGCGAGGGTTGGGCCGGATCTTGGATGTCTGCTACTCTCCACCCCAGAACGAATGGGCCTACCTCCTGGATTTGGGTGTGGGCTGCCCCATGTAAGGGGCAGGTACATGTCTTGGACCTGGGGGGTATAGAGTGTGCATCGGGATTATGAATGGAACGTGTTGTTATTGTTTGTATTTGTGTGAGTGAGGGTGAGGATGAGGGTGGGTCTGAGTGAGTGTGTCTGTGTATGAATGTTTATTTGTCAGGCCGGGACTTAGGCTGCCCCCTCTCTGTTACATCTGAGGCTACTTATGCCCCTTTTCCACCGGTCGGCTCGGGTCGGATGTTACGTCATATGTGCGTCGCAGAGACCTCCTTTCATCCTTTCCCACCGGATATTCCGTGCTGCTCCGCGCCAGATTTCTTGAGATTTTTGGGCTGGTTTCAGAGGGGTGCCGAGGCGAGCTCACCCGCTCCGGAAGGAGGAAGGAGGAGACTCGAGCAGTTTTCACGGAAGTGAGGGAAGCGATCACGGCAGGACTTTACATGATAAACACGGTAAAAACAATTATTTGTTTTTAAATTTATAGCAAAGATGGGTCTTCAGCTGAACGTGTCCTTAATAAAATCACGTATTGCTCAAAACTGCAGGATTTTAAAAAGTAGGTTCGCCACGAGCAACCGCGGCGCGCGGGCGGCTTTATGTCTTTAAAATGTAGCTCAATGAACAGATATAAAATATATTTCATAGCTGACTTTATAGTACGAGGGTTCCTGAGCTCAACCACGCTTTAATATTGTCACGTAGTGGTCAAATCTGCTGCATTTAAAGTAGTTTCGCTTTGACTTCTTCCAAACCTGTGCTTGCACAACGAAAATAAATTATAAAAATTCGAATTTTATTTCAAATAACTCCAACAGGATACATTTAGTATATGAACATGTTGTGATCACACTATATTTTTTTGAAAAATATCAGCTATGTGGTTTTTGATAGAATTGATAATATGTGATACAAAGTACAAGGGAGAAAATTAATGGAGGTAGCTTGACACATTTATGTCTATAAAACATTGAATTTTATTTCAAATAACTCCAACAGGATACATTTAGTATATGAACATGTTGTGATCACACTAGATTTTTTTGAAAAATATCAGCTATGTGGTTTTTGATAGAATTGATAATATGTGATACAAAGTACAAGGGAGAAAATTAATGGAGGTAGCTTGACACATTTATGTCTATAAAACATTGAATTTTATTTCAAATAACTCCAACAGGATACATTTAGTATATGAACATGTTGTGATCACACTAGATTTTTTTGAAAAATATCAGCTATGTGGTTTTTGATAGAATTGATAATATGTGATACAAAGTACAAGGGAGAAAATTAATGGAGGTAGCTTGACACATTTATGTCTATAAAACATTGAATTTTATTTCAAATAACTCCAACAGGATACATTTAGTATATGAACATGTTGTGATCACACTAGATTTTTTTGAAAAATATCAGCTATGTGGTTTTTGATAGAATTGATAATATGTGATACAAAGTACAAGGGAGAAAATTAATGGAGGTAGCTTGACACATTTATGTCTATAAAACATTGAATTTTATTTCAAATAACTCCAACAGGATACATTTAGTATATGAACATGTTGTGATCACACTAGATTTTTTTGAAAAATATCAGCTATGTGGTTTTTGATAGAATTGATAATATGTGATACAAAGTACAAGGGAGAAAATTAATGGAGGTAGCTTGACACATTTATGTCTATAAAACATTGAATTTTATTTCAAATAACTCCAACAGGATACATTTAGTATATGAACATGTTGTGATCACACTAGATTTTTTTGAAAAATATCAGCTATGTGGTTTTTGATAGAATTGATAATATGTGATACAAAGTACAAGGGAGAAAATTAATGGAGGTAGCTTGACACATTTATGTCTATAAAACATTGAATTTTATTTCAAATAACTCCAACAGGATACATTTAGTATATGAACATGTTGTGATCACACTAGATTTTTTTGAAAAATATCAGCTATGTGGTTTTTGATAGAATTGATAATATGTGATACAAAGTACAAGGGAGAAAATTAATGGAGGTAGCTTGACACATTTATGTCTATAAAACATTGAATTTTATTTCAAATAACTCCAACAGGATACATTTAGTATATGAACATGTTGTGATCACACTAGATTTTTTTGAAAAATATCAGCTATGTGGTTTTTGATAGAATTGATAATATGTGATACAAAGTACAAGGGAGAAAATTAATGGAGGTAGCTTGACACATTTATGTCTATAACACATTGAATTTTATTTCAAATAACTCCAACAGGATACATTTAGTATATGAACATGTTGTGATCACACTGTGTTGTTTAAAAAAAAAAACAGTTTCTGGACTAAATTAATCACATTTTTCTTTTACAGTCAACAGAAGAAAATCGCCAGAATTCAACAACCTGTGTCATCTTCTGGAGGAAGACGTGAGACACCAGATGGAAATTTGTTACTTCTGTTTGTCACTTCAAACTTTTCCTATTAAACGTTATATTTTCTTAAGTGGTGTCCTCGAACATTCAATTTCCTAAACTTATTTTATAATGTGAAGTGTGTATTGTGTTTAAATCCATACTGGAAGTTAAGAGAACTTTCCATTTGCATTTGACCTTTAAAGAATCATAAGATAAAGATTATTAGAATCTGCTCAACTGTTATTACGTTATAAATTATTTGGTTCTAGGATGAAGTCATACAAAAAAAGTCAAAAATTAAAAGTGGCCAAAGTCCTTTGGACAGTTTAAAGTTAAAGAATTCACAGACCATCCATCTACCATCTACCACCCAGCAGCAACTTTACCAGGGAAACTCTGGCAGTTTCAAAGATCACAGTGTGATGTTTTAAATCAACTTTATTTATAAAGCACATTTTAAAAACCACAGGGTCAACCAAAGTGCTGTACAATAACATAAAAGACAAGTTAATTAAAAACTATAAAAAGCATACAAAAATAAATACATATACCAGTCTTACTGCAGGTGTGTTAACATGCCATAAAAGATAAGATCACGTGTTAAAAGCCAAGGAATAAATGTGTGTTTTTAAATAAGATTTAAAAAGTTTTGAGGACTGTCAGCAGCAACTGCTCAGCTGATCTGAGATCGGGGAGGGCAGGAAGGTTGAAGCAGCTCAGATAAATATGGTTTTGCAACTTTATCAAGCACCTTGTGCATAACTAAATAATAAAATATGCTTTAATACATCTTTATTGTAAAAATACTAAATTGGAAAATACATGGGTTTAAAGAAGGCAACAAGGTAGGATTATGAATTGGGTTTAAAGATTACAGCTCATGAGGTACTCATTATAGCATGACATCTCTTTCACAACATTCTGTCAAAGCCTTTATTGTGTTCTTCTTCTAGTGGTGGCTAGTACTGTAGTAAATAGCTTGAGGGAACATTACTGCCACCATGTGGTAAGACGAGTAGGATTCTGGACCCCGCCCACAGAAGGGGTACAAAAAAGCTGTGGAAACAGAACATAGATGTGACCCGACCCGAACTGAGCCGATCTGAGCCGATCCAACCCGAGCCGAGCCGAGCGGTGGAAAAGAGGCATTTTAGTGTCACGCTCCTACCACGTGGCCCCCTGGCGGGGTTTGCCCTTGCCAGCCGGCGCGCTTGGGGCCCTCGGCATCGGGGTTGGGCACTTGGGCGTATGTCGGCCCGGCCTGGTGGCTGCCTGGTGGGGCTGGGGTCCTCTGGTCCTATCGGGTCTGGGCCTGAGGGGTGGGCATCCCTGGGGCCCGGGCCTGGGCGCCTGGGGCTACGTCGGTGTGGCGGGCTCCGTTGGGGTCCTGTGAGTTTGTCACTGTTGGCCCCTGGGGGTCATTGTGTGTGGTCGCTGGTAGGGCTCTCCCGGTTCTCCCCTATGGTCGGATCTGGGGGATGGGTGAGTGGTTCGTCCTGTTCGGGTGGCCCTGGGGGCTCTGAGCTCAGGGTCCTTCTTGGGGTCTTGGACTCTGGTACCCCCATTTGTCTGCCTCGGGTCTTGGGGGGCGGATCTCTGATGCTTCACGGTCACTATTGAATGTTCTATTAGAGAAGCCTTATTCATTTATGCATGCTTACAACCACACACTTATAGATGCAGGGATACACACGCAGGTATCGTATGTAGATATGTTGATGGGTATATGACTGAATATGAATGTATGTATGTGTATATGTATGTATATATATATATATATATGTACAGTATGTGTATATATACAGCAAACCCCCGAGTTAAGAACGAGTTCCGGACCTAAGGACCGTTCGCAGCTCGATTCTGCCGTAGCTAGGGGGTGAAAATAACGTCTTGTTCGTAGGTCCTGATTTCGTTCGTACGTCGCGGAAATAACGCTAACGGAGCGCCGCACACAAATTTATCGGCATGAGACTGAACAAGCTGACATACTGGGCCATAAACATGCACAGAACTTTATTTACAAACACTTATCTAACACATTACACCACACATTCATCCATAAACACACACAGTAACTGTACAGCAACGTTACACATTGCTATTCAGCACAGCACATTCAATACTGTACTGTAAAATTATTACAGAATAAAATAATTAAGCTAGTAATTAATCCATATGAGGCAAAGCCGGCTGCCGAAAATGGCTGCCGCAGACGGTCCGGTGTTCTGCTTTAACTTGTGACCGTGTAAACTGGAGACCTTCTTGTAGCATTTCCTGTTATGACCGGAAGTTGAACAAATATTGCGCAATTATGACAAAAATGATCAGAAATGATCATTTTTATCATAATTATTATTTATAAAGCCTTTAAAACAACCACAGCTGCAACAAAGTGCTGTACACATGAAATTAAGAACATTTAAACACAATTTTTTTTTTTTTTATAATTTCATATTTTTATTAAATATGATACGTTGGTAGGTCCGGGTTGCCGTAGGTCGATGGAGTCGTAGGTAGGGGGTTAGCTGTATACAGTATATGTATATATATGTATTTATAATAATCTACTGCAAAGTCATTGTGTGTTTTGTTGTTGTGTTCAGTCATGTACTTCGCATGATTGCAGATGGCGGTTGGGTGTGTTTGCCTTGTGCTCTTTTAGTGGATTTTTGTTTTGTGGTCTTTTCCTTTCTTTCTATTATTAAAAAACTATCTATCTATCTATCTATCTATATATCTATATCTATCTATATATATCTATATCTATATCTATATCTATATCTATA
>JBBPBX010033009.1:21980-33520 GCA_038048925.1 Garcialebias charrua | reverse complement strand
TGTGGCCATAGTTCAAGCGGTACTGTCCCTGCTGGTGGTTCCTGTAACTATTCGGGGAACTACAGGAGATGCTGTCCTCGACTCTGGATGTACTTATTCCCTCATGAAACAAAGCCTGTGGAAGAGGATAAGAACACCTGGTGAAACCCTGAGTAGAAGTGAAGTACCGAAGTTTGTCATGGCTAATGGACAAGAAAGTCAAGCAGAGGGAAAAACTGTCCTACTACTAGGATTTCATGACATCCACATCACCATCCCTGTGCATGTCATAAAGGATGAACAACTATGTATGCCATTGCTACTTGGGTTGGACTTTATGAATGCCAGTCAGATCGTCCTTAAGCCACATCTCAGGAGTTATGGGCTGCCGGATGGAATGGAATACATATTCAAGGTCAGATCACGAGATGAGCTGTGTTGGAAGGATGCACAGTTATATGTCAATTTTTACCTGGCTGTGGTGGAAGACTCACAGGCTAAAACACCTGCTGTCCCTCTTTTGGAAGACCAGCCTGAAGAGGTGCGGCCGCTGCTGCAGAAGTGGCCCACTGTTTGGACAGAGACTGTTGGAGCCACCGAGATAATTAGCCACCACATTGTGACGTCCGACGAGCTTCCTGTGAGACGCCGAGCTTACAGAGTGTCACCCCAAAAACAAGCTGTTATTGAGGCTGAACTGGAAAAAATGCTGCAAAACAACATAATTGAACCATCAACGTCACCATGGGCAGCGCCGGTGGTGTTGGTGCCACGGAAAGACGGCACACCACGCTTTTGTGTGGATTTTCGTGGACTCAATGCAAAGACTCTTCATGATGCATATCCTATGCCACTGGTGCACGAGATCCTAGAGTCTCTGCGAGGTGCTCAAATTTTCAGTTCTTTAGATCTCAAGAGTGGCTATTGGCAGGTCGCTATGAGCAATGAGAGCAAGAAAAAAACAGCCATGATTACTCACAAAGGGTTGTTCCAGTTTAAGGTAATGCCTTTCGGCCTGAGGAACGCCGGCGCCACCTTCCAGCGAGTAATGGAAACAGTTCTGGGAGAACTAAAAGGAAAAAACTGTTTTGTTTACATCGATGACATCATCGTGTTCTCTAACACCATTGAGCAACATCTGCAAGATCTCGAGGCTGTGTTTAAGAAACTCCATGATGCTCATCTCACCTTAAACATAAAGAAATGTTGTCTGTTTCAGTCCAGTCTCAGATTCCTCGGCCATGTGGTCTCTGGAAAAGGAGTGGAGGTAGACCCAAGTAAAATCCAGGCCATCTCTAACTATCCACCTCCTACTGACTTAAAGGGTCTGCAAAGGTTTCTCGGCTTAGTGGGTTGGTACCACAAATTTATACCAAGACTGGCAGACTTGGTTGCTCCCCTAAATAATCTAAAAAAGAAGAATGTACCTTGGGAGTGGTCATCAGAGTGTCAAGCATCATTCGAACACCTCAAAACACTGCTGCAATCTCCACCAGTCCTTGCTCAGCCACAGTCACACCTTGGCTTCCAGGTACATTGTGATGCCAGCGATGTGGGATTGGGAGCTGTTCTGATGCAAATGATGGAGGGAGAGGAGAAAGCCATTGCATTTGCCTCTAGAGGACTCCGTGGCGCTGAACTCCGTTATTCTACCTCTGAAAAGGAATGCCTAGCGGTTGTATGGGCAGTTGAAAAATGGCGCCACTATCTGGAAGGAGAGATGTTTGATGTGTTTACAGATCATGCTGCACTAGCCTGGGCATTTAACTGCCCAAAGACCTCATCCCGGCTTACTAGATGGACATTAAGGCTGCAAGCATTCACATTTCGGGTGCATTACAAAAGAGGGTGCTGTAACGCTGTCCCTGACGCCCTGTCACGTGCACCACCTGGGCAGGAAGGTACCATCAATGTTGCTATGGCAAAAGACTACTGGATAGATCTCCCTAGCTCACTACAAGATATTGAGAGTGCCCAAAGAATTGATTCTCTTTGCATGGAGCTGGGACAAACCGTCACCCTTCCAAAGCCTGGACGAATACATCACGTTTATCAACAAGGTGTCTTATACCGGGGCGTTCCATCCAAATATGGTGGATTCAACTACCAACTGGTTGTCCCAGCCAATCTGGCAGCAAGTTTCCTCACCTACTACCATAACAGTCCAGTGGGAGGCCATTTGGGAAGGCTTAAAACCCTTCTAAGAATTTTGGAAGTGGCGTGGTGGCCAACTGTAAGGAAGGATGTATGGAGTCATGTCAGGGTTTGCCAAACTTGCCAAAAATACAAGGGCACTAACCAGAAGCCTGCTGGACATCTCGAGTCACCAGACGTTAGTGCACCAGGGGAAATGTTGGGGGTAGACTTCATGGGGCCATTCCCTCCTAGTAAAGCTAGGAACACTGTGTTGATGGTGGTGGTGGACTATTACTCCAAATGGGTGGAACTATTCCCTTTACGAGATGCCAAGACCCCTAAAGTGTGTCACATCCTCAGGAACGACATATTTACCCGCTGGGGGGTGCCTGCATATTTGGTGTCGGATAGAGGACCACAGTTTACCAGCCGCCTGTTAGCCAGTTTGTGCACTTCTTGGGGTGTAGTCCAAAAGCTGACCACTGCTTATCACCCTCAAACCAACCTCACGGAGAGAGTCAATCGGACCCTGAAGACCATGATTGCTTCATTTGTTGGACGTCAACACCAGGATTGGGACAGATGGCTCCCCGAGTTCAGGCTGGCTATAAACTCAGCAGTGCATGAGACCACTGGTGTTTCCCCAGCAATGTTGGCCCTCGGTCGTAAGTTAAAGGATCCTCTGGAGCGTCTCATTCACCAAGCACCTACACCAGACATGCCTACATATCATACATTGCATACACAAACACAAATACAAAAGGAAGTCAACAGACATGTGGGTCTGGCCAAAGCCCGACAAGCTAGGTATTATAATGCACGACGTAGGGATGTACACTTTACAGTCGGTGACCTAGTCTGGGTTAGGGCACACCCTTTGTCCAAAGCTTCGGCTAAGTTCTCTGCGAAACTCGCACCCAAATGGTCAGGGCCTGTGAGGGTAGAGAGGCAGCTTAGTCCTGTTACTTACCGTGTGTCAGGGATGACAGATAATAGTAAAGTTGATACGATCAACGTGGCCGACATGAAACCTTTCTACGGCCCCGATAAGCCGCTGGCTGGGGGGGGGGAATGTAATGGTCACTGATCAATTTATACAGCGTTAGATTTATTTCCATTTATTTTCATTGGTTTCCTTATCTTGTTATATTATCTACGCTGCAAATATGACCATTTATTATTAATTATTGTCTCCTGCAAGGTAACAAGTGTGTTCCAAATGAAAGTTTGAACTTGTTTATTTGTTTGTGTAAATTGTTTTGTAATAATATGTTTTGGAGACGGTGGGGGAGTGGACTTAAAAGGAGGAGGAAGTGACGGCGCTTGCTCTCTCTCTCTCTCTCTGACTCACCTGGGAGTGCGCACCTGCTGAGAAGGATTTTGGCGTGAGGCCGTTGCCCTGTGGACTGCCTGTGGACTGTGGATTACCTTGAGTTGGGATCGCTGTGGATTAGTAAATTTCTCCTTACCCAGGACTGCAGGGGAGGCACGCTAAAAGGACCTTGAGACTCTGGTGAGATTGTTTCTTTTTATTTCGGCGCGCCGACGCCTGGATGGATTGAGTGGGCGTTTCCTCATCTCACTTCAAACAAACTTTTTATCTGAGAGAGCATTTGGACTGAAAGTTGGTGCAGTTTGGGTTTTAATTTGGTTTATGGGGTTTGTCTGCAGCTATGTAGATGTTGGGAATGCTGCAGATATGTAAATGGTGGGGGAATGAAGCGTTCGGGTTTGTTTATGTGCACAACTGATTTGTTTGTTTAAATTGGGTATTAAATGTCATCACATGGCTAATATCAATAGATGTTTATGAGAGTTTTCTTGTATGTGGGGTGAATTATTTTTCTGTTTACTGGGTTATGCTTTCTGCTCAACCTTTATACGTTTTAAGCGCCGTCAGCTCCAGGCACTGCCCCTGACTAATTTAGCGTATATAATAATTAGTCCCCTTTTATCCTAGCGGTGGGGGGGCAGGTTGTTATAAGGTGCTGGTGACAAAAGACAGACAGGTGAGTCAGGAGAGGCAGCTGAGTTATATAAAAAGAAATAAAAAAAGAAAAGAAAATGTTCTGATGCATGCTCAATAATCCAGGTAGAAAAATCTAAAAAAGCTAAGTCTGGTCCTTTGGACATTCAAAAAAACAAAAAACAAAAAAAACAAAGCAAAAAATTGTAGAAACGTTTCGTCTTTCGTCCGAAAGACTTCCTCAGTCTGAGGTGCTGGGTTCAGCTCAGTCTTATAAATAGCACCCTCTCACAGTGTTACACAACCAGTTGGCTGATGACAGCCTGAAACCAGCTGCTCACATGATCAAGGAGGACCATCAGCCTAACAATGGATCGTTAGCACCCTGATGGTTGTTTGCTATTCACAGAGGGCTGAGTGATACCAGCAATCACAGCATTGTAGGAGGGGGACAGTTGAACTCGGAGGCCTCCACCCCTGTTTAATGATGGGCGGTTTCTTTTCACAAAGATGGCCTCCTTTACTCCTCTCTCAAACCATCGTTCCTCTCTATCAAGGATGTGAACATCTTCATCCCTGAAAGAGTGACCGCTGGCCTGGAGATGAGTGTAGACTGCAGAGTCCTGACCTGATGATGTTGATCTTCTGTGCTGGGCCATCCTTTTGGCCAGTGGCTGTTTAGTTTCCCCGATATAAGACTGATCACAGCCCTCCTGACACTGAACAGCATACACAATGTTACTCTGTTTTTGCCGGGGGACTGGATCTTTGGGATGAACCAGTTTTTGCCGTAATGTATTTTGAGGTTTAAAAGCCACTGGGACGTTGTGTTTAGAAAATAAACGTCTCAATGTCTCTGAAACCCCTGCAACATATGGAATGGCCACTGGTCTGGGTCTGGGTTCCTTCTTTTCACCTGATGGCTGGCTGGAGTCCTGTTTGGGTTTCTTCTCTGCTTTCAGGAAGGCCCAGTTAGGATATCCACATTTCTCTAGAGCCTGTTTTGTGTGTGATTTCTCCTTCTGTCTGGCTCCTGCGTTAGTGGGGACGCTGTCTGCTCTGTGGTACAGAGTCCTGATGACTCCTAACTTGTGCTCCAGAGGGTGATGGGAGTCAAACTGTAAATACTGGTCTGTGTGGGTGGGTTTGCGGTACACCTCAGTTTGCAAATTTCCTCTATCAGAAACTGAGACCTCACAGTCCAAGAAAGCCAACCTGCCATTTCTTACATCTTCTCGTGTGAACTTGATATATTTATCCACAGAGTTGATGTGATCAGTGAAATGTTGGACTTCCTGAGATTTAATTTTAACCCAGGTGTCATCAACATACCTGAACCAATGACTTGGTGGTCTCCCCGTAAAGGATGTCAAGGCTCTCTTTTCTACCTCCTCCATGTACAGGTTGGCAACAATAGGAGAAACTGGAGACCCCATAGCACATCCATGTTTCTGCCTATAATATTCAAAACTGTGTTAGGATAGGCTAAGTGCTTGGTGACTGTACAGTACTGTACATTTATCTATTTATAAATAAAAAACAATAAAAAATAAAAATACTGTATATACTGTATATTTTTAATAAATAGATAAATGTACAGTACTGTACAGTCACCAAGCACTTAGCCTATCCTAACACAGTTTTTAAAGATGAAGGAGTCAGTTGAATTGTCTCCCTCCTCCCTGCAGGCTCCATAGGGAGCTTGCTCCCTTTATGTGAAAGGGAGACAATTCAACTTATTCCTTCATCTTTAAAAACTGTGTTAGGATAGGCTAAGTGCTTGGTGACTGTCCAGTACTGTACATGTATTCATTTATAAAAAAAATTAAAAAAATAAATAAAAAATAATAAAAAATATATATATATTTTTTTACTATGTGATCCTACTTACGAATTTTTGACATACGAGCGCCCCCTAGGGACGGAACTCGCTCGTAAGTCGGGGACTACCTGTATAATTTAAACAGGCATACACATAGAATCATCCCATGAAGAACCACACTCCATACCAGTGGTGGCGGTAATGCACACCTAATGTTTTTTGCCAACCGCCATTAAACCCCATCAAGAAGAAGAAGAAGAAATTTTAAAAAAGCAGTCAGTTTTCGGCAGTGCCGTCATGTTTTGGCTAGCTTTGGTTGCAGCTCCGGCTTGGACAGTCGGACCGTGTCCGCTCAGAGGTTCCTGCGCACGGATACATCAGATGTAGATGAACGGCGGTTGTGCTGAGGGACGGATGGGCGAATGAAAAAGACGCTGTTGACTACGTGAAGCAGCAGACAGTGTCAGCGAGCCGGAGTAGCAATGAGCTAACATGCTAATAACAAGCCTTGCCGTAGCATGAACGGGTGGATGCTAAGGCCCTACCGGGGACACGGAGCCGGCGGCCGGGAGCTCGCATCATGGCAGTTCAGATGTTGATGGACACCGACCTATCATGCTAAAACGCAGAGAAAAAGAAACAGCGGCGGCAGCCTTTTGGAGGTGCTAACGGGCGCAGCTAATTGCGGAGCTAAAATGCTAACGAGGTGCGGCCTTTTGGATGGACACCACGGAGAAACGGCGCAGTAAGTTGTTCACTCTTTTTCCCTTCATTATGTATGGAGTTAACATGCTAACAGTTTTTCTTGTAAACAGTTTGGACCGCGTGGAGCAGCACGAAGCTGCAGTTCGGACGTGCAACGAGCTAACATGCTAAAAAGACGGAGACAGGCTTGACCAGCACAAAGTAAGAAATTTTATTTTTTGATTTACTATAATTGTCTCTAAATTGTCTCTAAATGTACTGTATGTGTTTTTTTATATTTATGTAGGGTACTATGTTAGGATAGGCGAAGTGCTTGGTAACTGTACATTACAGTACAGTACAGTACAGTCATGGGCCTTAGAACACACATTGACACACAGAGCACTTAATGGTTTATTGGCCATATGAAGTAAGCAAGGACACATATTGACTATGGATTGCCATACACTACTACACCACAGTGTAACACCACAGAGCCTAAATGTGGTGGGCAGTACATGTGCTATGGCCTAGAGAAGGGGATCTGTTGTTATTTACGTCAGCAATTATGTGCAGATTACTGTAAACACTGATGGTGTCCCACTTTTCAAAAGTAGTGGTGTCCAATTCTGGCCAATACTAGTGAAGTGTGGTAATTGGCCAAATAAGATGAGTGCCACAAAAACCAAACAGGCAATGAGGGATAAAATTAACCCTGGGGGTGACTGGATGACATCCCATTAATAAAGATAAAAAGTACTTCTTGTAAGTTTTGATACAATTAAAATGAAATGTATATCTTAATCAAAATATTGTTGAAATTTGTTTTTTTCTCTCTCCTCACTTAAGCCAAACGTCATGAGTGTGAGAATTACAACCTGACTAGTCAGGCAGAGGAGGATGAGGAGGACCAGGACATGGTGACTAAATTCAAAAGGAGTCGCACTAAAAAAGTAGCTCCGGAGGTTTTTTTAAGCGGTATGTTTGTCATTCTCAAGTGATTTATATAAATGTAATCTGCTGACAAAAATTGGGCCTCAAACGTTTTTTACATCAATGTTTGTGAACTTTTTTTTGCAGGATTAACATCTTCTGATAAAGAAGAGAGCGTCAGAGGTAATGGTTTTCTGTAGATATTTTTGGTAGAGATTTAAATTCCGCTTTCAAAAGTAATGACCTTTTTAGTAAGCCCTTTTACTGAAAATGGGCATGCTTCTTTTTCTTTAAATCGAGGACCTGTCACAGCTACTGCTCACCTTTTTGCTTCATCTTAATTATTTTGCATAGCTGAATAATCTTTTGTTTTTAGGTCCTCAATATGCAAGCACAGCGCCTCAACGCAAGGACCTGTCAACGCCCAGTGAGTATACATTACACTTCAAGCCATTGTTTATTTTATCAGGCCTTAGGAAATAAAATACTTTTTTTTTCTGGATCTCGACATGCAGTAGAAAGTGCTACCAATGATGACATTCGAGAAAGCTATCGTGGCAGGTAAAGAAACTGCAAAAGGCACCAAATCAGTAACTACTTCTTCTAGTTGTTCCGAGTTCTTGATGGCCCCTCCAGTAATGGTTCTTTTGTATTTGTGTTATGAGGTCAAGGTCCGGTCACAACGATGCCACTTCCAGATGAGAAATTGGAAGATGGGCATTCCCATTACCTCAGGATGGTAAGTATTGATCAGTTAGCAGTGAGACACTTGAGAAAAATTATCAACCAGCCACCTTGCTGTTGGAGAGATAACATTGTAATCAAGAAATGTTTGTTTTTGTTTTGTTTTTTTCCCCAGTGTTTCAGCGAAAAGTATTCCACTTCTTTATTGACCTCCGCGATCGCCTACACCATGTGCATCACACCTCTTCAGCTGTGCCAATTAAGAGGATGGAGACCATGGAGGATTGTGCGAGAGAGGAGGAGCGCCTCTGACTCCAAAACATTTGCTACCCTGGTAGTTTTTTTTTACAAGTCTGGAGGAAAGCCGAGCATAACGTAGTACAACCAAACACTGTTAGGTTCTATTGGAAGTGTCAGTCAACTGTATCATGGATTTATTCCAACAGGTTCAGCAGATTTCCAGAATTTGAGGAAAGGACACAAAGGACTTTGTCTACAAAGTTCTTGATAGGTATGTATCGACACACAAACACACGCTCACCCACCAACCATCTGTAAGCCACTCCACATGGAGTTCAGTAATTGTATATTCTAATCCATATACAGTATTCATACTGATTCATAATTCCAATTGTTCTTAAGGCTCTTCACCAATTCGTTAATGGCCAAATTCAATATGAAGGGGGAAAGGGAAACATGGAAAAAAATCTCTGGAAACAACCAAGATTTATAGAGCAATAAAAAAAGCCCATATTTCCTGCTGAACAATGGAATGACTGGCTAAATGTTTAGTTAGCAAATTAGATATTTATTTTGGAAATTAAATGTGTAGTTTTAGAAAATAAATATTTAATTTACACCTAAATTTATTTAGTTCACAAACTTAAATATTTTACTTGCAAGTTCAGTATTTAGTTTTGTAAACTAAATATTTAGCTATCAAATTAAATATTTAATTTGGAACAACGACGTGTATAACATGGTTAAAATATGACTGGGAAAAATGTTTTCTCTAAACTAAAATATTGCTGTTGAGTTTTGTAACTTTGAAAATGGCACCCCATAGATATGAAAATGTTTGGCAACTCTAGTGTGTTTTGCAGCAACTTTTTTAACTGATGTGCTCAAATTTGGCAGCACGACGTCTCAGTGGTTAGCACTATTGTCTCACATCAAGAAGGTCCTGGGTTCAATCCCCGGTTGGACCTGGGGTGTTTCTGTGTGGAGTTTGCATGTTCTTCTCATGCTTGCGTGGGTTTTTTCTGAGTACTCCAGTTTCCTCCCACAGATCAAACACATGCATGTTCTGCCTTCAGGTCCAGGCCTCCCTTGAAAAAGAGATCTGTGATCTCTATGGGATTTGCCTGCTTAAATAAAGGTTAATAAATAATAATGTGCATTAGTAAAGCAAGTGGACATTGTATAGAGACTATGTTAAGTGATTGGCAAAAACAAAAATTCAACGCCACTTATCAACATTTGCTGGGATTTTTTTTTTTCATTAATCCAGTTATAGGGGAGGAAAGATGAAACGTTTCTACAATTTTTTTTGCTTTGTTTTGTTTTTTGAATGTCCAGAGCACCAGATTTAGCTTTTTTAGATTTTTCTACCTGGATTATTGAGCATGCATCAGGATAGTGATATAAAATGTTTTAACCCCCACACCCTGATGTAAATATCCTTCTAATGTTGATTTTTCTTGGTTTCTTTCAAATTAAATTTTTTTTTAACTGATATTCTTTTTCCATGTCCCTTTTGTGTTCATACATAGGTGCAACTCTTGAGGGATGGCCTGGGACCCAGCCCTCCAGCATTGGAAGCACGATCAATGAAAAGATCACAGAGCTTCGCGCTAAAAGTAAAAATGTCTAATTGAGATTAAATACATTGTTCTGTGAATTTGTTAGTGTGACGTGTTGACAGTTTTTAGCTATTTAAAAGGCTTAATTTTTTCATCATGTTTACCATGTTAGTTACCATGTTACCATTATAAGTTCAAATAAAATTTTGTCAATTTTCTAAAGTGACTCGTGTTAATTATGTAAATTTGATGGTAACTGCATGAAACCTTAAACCTGAAGCTTCGCGGGACTTCTCTGTTGTCACATCGCTCGACCGGAGGTGAGCTTGCTCCCTACACTGGACGTACAGATAATTTCTCCTGCGTATTGCTGGGCTAGCGAAAGCTAGTCCAGCGGTTTTCTACTTACCTTGAAGTCTTCTTCTCTCTCCACAGTTTTTTCGCTCGACGGCGCTAACTGCGCCACAACGCTCCCTGCTAATCAGCAGGCTAGCAACAGAGTGACATGACGGAGAGGACGACTTCGAACGAAAGGACTGGAATACTTCTCGCAGACATGGCTCCAGAGAAGGGGAAACGAAGAACGAAGACCAAGAAAAGAAACATCAGGATGACGAGCTCACGCTCGCGCCCCTGCCCTAGCGGATGCGACTACTCCCTTTCGGCGACGGACACCCACGAGGCCTGTCCTGTCTGCCTGGGGATACTGCACGCGAGAACGGCGCTGGAATCCCCCGACTCCTGCTCCCACTGTGGATGGATGTCGGCGGTGATGAGAAAACGTTACGCGGCCGCTCTGGCCAAATCTATTGCGAGGGCCGCGGCGCGGAAGGCTGCACTTGTCACGGAGCCGCTGGCCCCCGAGCCAGTACTCGAAGACATGGACCTTGAGTGTAGCGGCCGAGTCGGGGACGACGAAGGGTCGGATTCCTCGGACTCCGCCGAGGAGTCGACGCCCGAGTTGCCTGAACAGGACAACGAGTATGGTTGCAGAAGGGAGAAACCTACCTCCTCTCACAACTGGGTACAAACCCCACACGAGTCGGACATGTCGGTCTCCGCCATGTTCGAACTGTGTCGCAAGGCGGCGGACGCACTGCAAGTCATGTGGCCAGACCCCATGCCTCGCCAACAGGCTACGAGGCTGGCGGGAAGCTACTTCCAGGCGAAGCAACAACCGATGACGTGGCAGAAAATGCCCGCCTTCCCGGACTTCCTCACGGAGCTCACTCGCTCCTGGGCAGAGCCAGGAGCCCCCATGATGTTGCCACTATCCCAACTGCTGGATGTCGCAGAAATGGAGGTAACGGGTCTCGCCAGCGCGCCCCCGATCAAGCCCTGCGGCCACGGGAGCGAAACCAGCGTTGCCCAGCAGAGCCTGCCGTGCCTCTGAGAAACAGCTCGAGAAATGCTACAAGGCTCAAGGTTTCACGGCTCGCGCGATGAACGCGTCGGCCATGATGCAGGCGTACCTAGCAGAAAAGCTACAGGAACTCCGGGCTACTTCAGACGAACAAGTCGCTTCGGAGATCAT
>JBBPBX010033008.1:0-33520 GCA_038048925.1 Garcialebias charrua | reverse complement strand
TGGTAAAGTAGGTAATTGGGTTCGGTTTATTTATATAGTGCCATGTCACAACTGAAGTTGTCTCAGGGCACTGAACAGAAACATTCATATACATTAAAAAAGCCAATTATTAATAATTACACATCTAAGGAAGCCAGCAGATTGTGTTGAATCTTCACTTTGTCATAGGCTGTGTCTCAATTCAGGGGCTGGGTCCTCTAGTGCGCATTTGTCGGCCGCATACGTCATTGCCTCGCGCGGAGGACTGTCCCAATTCGAAGACTCCTCAAGTGCGGCCGAGGAATGCGGCCTACTTCCTGTCGAAATCCGAGGATGCATCCGTGGATCCTTCAAGACGGAGGCTATCCCAGAATTCGTAGCGCCAGCAGAGATTTTGCGGGGGGGTGGGACTTTCTGCGTGCAGGGGCGGGACTGCTGCGTGTTGTTGAGTCATCAGCTCGTTCAACCTCAGCGCAAGCTGAATCTCATTAAAATTTAACTACAGAAACGACTAAAAAAATTTGTTAGCTGAATATATATTAGTGTTTCTGAGTTTAATGTTTGTTAAGAACTGATTACAAATCAGCTTATTTTACACGTGCGTAGCAAGGATTTTCTGAGGGGCGATCGGTTAAAAGATAGAGTGAACCTACAAAAGGCAAGTTGCTCTGTAGCTCAATTGGTTAAGCATTGGCTTGGCGCGCAGATCTTTTTCTCGAAGCTGGTTCAAATCTCACTCGGTTAGGTTAAAACTTATTTTACGTTTGTCTTTTATTGGATAAAAAAAGGAGTTTCACAAACTCCTTTTTAATCTCAGTCCTCATTTTTTTATCCAATAAAAGACAAACGTAAAATAAGTTTTAACCGAACCGAGTGAGATTCGAACCAGCTTCGAGAAAAGGATCTGGGCGCCAAGCCAATGCTTAACCAATTGAGCTACTGGGCAACTTGCTTTTTGTAGGTCCACTCTATCTTTTAACCGATCGCCCCTCTGAAAATCCTTGCTACGCACGTGTAAAATAAGCTGATTTGTAATCAGTTCTTAACAAACAGTAAACTCAGAAACACTAATATATATATTCAGCTAACAATTTTTTTTTAGCGGCGTCCCTTCTCTTTCCACACACACACCAAGCACGCACACACTTCCCACCCACTTCAAGAGAACGCCCCACACACTTCAAGGCCGGATCAACACGTTTGCCGCACGTAAGGCAGAAGTACGTAATCACGCAAACCTGAAGGCTAGACCGTCCCATTTCAGCAGTTTCGTCCAGCCCACCCGGCCTTATGAGTGCGTGGCCTACTCGGCCCAGCTAGGCTGGGTCCCCTGAATTGAGACACAGCCAGTCTCCCATTCTGAGCAAGCACACTGACAACAGTAGAAAGGAAAAACTCCCTTGTAACAGGAAGAAACCTCCAGCAGAACCAGGCTTAGGACAAGTGGCCATCAGCATCAACTGGCTGGGGTTTGAGTGTACAATTTGAGCTGACAGGAAGAAGAGACAAACACAGAACAACAGTTCCAGGTGTACTTTAATAAAATTATTCCGGTTATAGTGTAGTTAGGGTTCTACTTTTATTTACACAAACTGTTACTACATCTGTCACTTCTTAAAGTCTGCCCACACATGAGCTTTCTGAGTGCCAGGTATTCATTTGAACTCATTTCTTACATAGAGCTAAGACGTAGAGTGGTCAAAGTGTCATTAGAAGGTCATGTGTTTGACTCCAAGACCTGCCACATATTGAAGCCTTTTGGCCGAACATGACTGAATGAAAAGCCCATTGCAAAGTGCTCTACAAAACCTAGATAAGGGTAAAAAGGCACAACACAATTGTGAATCATTTACCATCTGAATGACTTTTTTTTTACAACATCAGTTTTTATGATAATTCTAAACTGTGGCAGATTTCGCAAAATGCAAGTCCTGCATACCTTTAAAGTAATTTGAACCAAATAATAAGACACCCCCATCCACCAAAAATGTGCCAGTGTAGACTTTATTTTTCATATCTTGTTCTTATGTACCACATCAGGTAAGTTTTATAATGAACAAAAAATCCAATCACAAGTGTTGATGAGATCATAGAAACAAAGCCCAGTTAAAACAAATGTTTCATCAGGATGCTAACAGTCTGCAGCAGTCACTAGTTTTCTCGACATTTCCCTCACTGACAAAAGTTTGGCTCAGACATATAAACCAAAAGTTGTTTGTTTGCAGCATTCACTTTAAACATTCAGAGATGTTATACTGTACAATCAAATGAGCTAACCCTGATCTCTTAAAAAAAATAAAATAAAATAAAAATTGGTAAAAACAAATGAACATGTCCCTGTTAAGTTGTTTTTTTTCTTCTTAATATCAGTCCAAGTCAAGACAAGTGCTGACTGATACCAAGTCTCAGGCTTTGATCAATTTGTATTTTATTACAGCACAGATTTTCAGATTACATCCCATAAATATTTGTATTAACATTATTAAGATCAATGCCACCATGTGATAGACACCTCAGACTTTTACAGTTAGTGTAGTGCTGTGTGAGTGTTATGGTGGTTGGACATAATGTCACTGTAATAGCTCTAAAAGGCTACAACAAATTGTAGTTTTTCACCTCAGTGAAGTGTTGGTTAGTCAAAGCAAATAAATAAATTGAATAATTAATTAACTAACTAAAATAAAAAAATCAGTCACCCATTCTAGAGTTCTTTTTGACTTATTTCTGTCATGGAAACTTGTATCTTCTTTTTTGAGTTGCCCTTAAAATTCCTTTCAAGTGTGTTGATTACCTGTGTTAGTTTTAAGACTTAGCTGGATGAATTCAGTGTATTTAGACAAGTATTTAGATTTTAAATAACAAGTTACATTGGATGTATTAAATTCAGCTCTTTACAAATTTGAACAGCAAAACTTGCAAGTAGCTGCTCTAATTTAAAATTTTAAAACACTTACGTACTGTAAACGTGTTACAATACGATGATTGCTGTGGCTGCTATATAAACTAAAGACAGTTTGCCAACAACAGAGATCAAGACTAGAGTGTGGTCAGCAACTTCAGTACCAATCAATGAAAAACACCATAATCAGGACACTGATCCAATTTACAGTTGTCTAAGGGCATCTCTGATAAACAGATTGATGCATACTTCAACAACAACAACACCTTGTACTATTTTTATAAACCAACATGCGAAAACAGGCCACAATGTAATTACAATACAGTAATAAATTAAAAAAACGAGACACAGTGGGCCTATAATAGATGGACATAACCATTTGTTTTTATATCACATCACATCTTCTATTGCTTTTTGACAGTGTTGTAATGTAACAAAGTAGAAATACTTTATTACTGTACTTAAGTAGAATTCTGACATTATTTTAACTTTACTTCGTTATTCACATTTCAAGCAACTTTCACTTTTACTTCACTACATTTCCTCAAAAAATGTGTACTTTATCTTCTATACATTTCCCTTCACCGTCTTAGTTACTAGTTACTGCAATTTAAAATTAGAAGACATCTGATTGAGCAAAGCCTACCGGTAGTTGTTCTCCCAGTCTGTGACTTCATGCGGCCACTTCTCTCTCACTCTCAATCACAAACCCAGCCCCTGCCCTGCCGCTTGTGTGAAAACTGCAGCTCCCGCTGTGAACAAGCTAGGTGCATATGCAGATATCAATCGTTACACTAGGTCTTTGCTGACTCACAGTGGACACACATTCCTGATAGGTGTGAAAATGCCAGTAGCTGCTAAAAAGGAGAAGTTTGGTATCCTCCAGGACATAAATTGCTTCAAAAGCATATGAACTATTAGTTCCTATGAGAAGTATGCTATTATATTATTCTATAATACATCCTATATTATTAATTAGTCAGAAAGAAACAGCCATGATCAAATGGAACCTAGCTCATTAAACAAGACAACGGCACAACAATGTGAGCTTTCTAAAAGCTTTGTTAATAAAGGTTAATAAAGGTTAAATACTTCAATAGAAACAGACTTTTTAAAGGGCAATCTTTCATTGTACAGTTCAAACTTTCCAAGTATTTGCCAGTAGATATTGCACCCAATAAATGTTGTTTTGGAAATTCTAACCATTTACTTTTACTTAATATTCTTAATTTAAGTAAATTTTATAATATAAATGTACCTTTGATACTTAAGTACATTGTCCTATACTTTAAGACTTTTACTTAAGTAATCATTTATAGGAGACGTTAACTTTTACCATAGTAATTTTTCATTCAACCTTTATTTAGGCAGGTTAATCTCATTGAGCCTCGAGGACTCATTTACAAGAGAGACCTGTCTACAAACTAAAGAATGATGACAACAGCAACAGTAGATTTTCCTTGAACAATCAACAATAGACAAACACAAGAGAGGCATACAGATTTTTATTTTATTTTTATTTTTAACAAAATTGTATGGTAAGATATTTGTACTTTCACTGAAGTATCACTTTGAGGTACTTTATACAACACTGATTTTTGATAACAATTTGCTCAAAGTTTAATGCTCGTTGCAATGTCTCATAAAACTTTAGTGCTTAAGATCCCACAGACCTCACCTTGCGGATGGGAATGTTTTTTTTTGCATTAGGTTCACAAACATTTGATGGCGATATAAGTCCTCATGTTTGTAATCTGAATTTTAAGTGGTAGATGGTAAACGTTGTGGATGATAGCTCTTGGTGTAAGATTTATTTTCAAGACGTTCTTCTTTTTCTAATCCAATGTTCCAGAGGCTTTATGAGGCAGATATATTTGGGAACGATTGGAAATAATCATGTGGGTGCTTTAAGGTTAAGCAGTAGTTCATGATCCTAAATAAGCTCTAGCTACCAATCCAATCAGCTTGGAGATTGGCAAAAACAAGTTTTTCACAAAGAATACATTTTGATATTTATCATTTGCTCATTTTTGAATAAAATACCTTGTATAGACAGTTGCCACTCTTTATCCCACCAATAGCTGCCAATAAGTACCACCGGTAACTTCCAAACTTATTACACTGGTCACAAACAACTACAGTAAAGTTATACACTGGGAATATTGATCCAAGGTTCAAGGTTCTTTGCTGTCATTTGCATCACATGCGGTACATGAGGTGGAACAAAATTGTGTACCCAAGGTCTCAGTTACACCCAAAATAGCAAAAATATAAAATATAAAAAGAAAGATATAAAAGATATTGCCAAGATGGCTGTGCACAGCTGAGCTACAGCTTCCCAGGCTCCCGGTGGAAACCCAGTTTTTCTTTGTTCTGAAATCGGCTCCGAGCCCGACTCCGCTTGCTTTAAGCATACGAATTATAGCCGAACCGAACTCATTAGCATAAGAGAAGGTTTATATCCCACAAGTATTTGAAGAACACATCTCATTCACAAGGCTCTTCTACTGTCAAAAGAGTTACTTGATATGTCATCTTCAAGCTGCTTTTCATTTTCTAACATTATGACCTACTTATTTGTTATATAATATACTCAGTTTGTGACTAACTCTCCTTGGGGGAAAGAGCCAATTAAACCCTAATTCTGGAGATTATGATTACCATTAAGTTTTTAGAAGTGTCACAGTTCTTATCACATAACCCTCTGTAGACTTGCGTGGTGCAGAACCAAGAGCAATGAGAGACTTTGCAGTTGAATTTGAGATCAGAGTGATCGGAACAGCTCATCATTCTCATAGGATAATCATGGGATGGAATGGCGAGAGCAACGAACAACTTGATTGTGACAGCTGCCAGCTCAGTGAGTTGGCTGCAGAGCACAACAGCTGGGGCAAGGACTTCTGCAGCTGTCACAGACACATACAGACTCACGCAGAGTCAGACTTTCAAAACACAGGGGATATTTACTATACGCTATAATCATCATGTGATCACTTTTAATGCTCAGAATGCTTTTAAACTCACCCTGATCCAAAGCAGTTTTAAGAGATGTTGTAATAAATCAAACTTATTTTCTCTCTCCCATAAAACAGTTATTATGTCTGCCAGGTTGGCTTAAGCATCTATCCCTATGGGTGTTGCAAAACAATTTGTGTTTATGTATGACCTTATTTATTGAGCCCTTGGCATGTTAATACCCAATAGCTCCCAGTTCTCCGAAGAGGATTTTTTCTCTGTTGGTCTGAAACAGAAGCCTCAAGCAGATGTCTAACTTCCTACAGCCTCCTCTGGTCCAGTGAAGCACGTGATTATCTTTTTTCTATCCCCAGACCAGCCGCATTGATATGCACAGTGATGAGTTTGTTCCAAGACACTTTGTTTAAATCTTTACAGACAAGTCTGAGCATAATTAAAAATATTTTTTCAAAATTGGTATTAACTGTTAGTATACAATGTTTAAAAACTACCTATTATAATAAGTGCCCTAATATATAGCACATTCTGAAACAAAAACTGGGTTACATTTCAGCCATTGGCTAGAAAGCCTGCGTGCAGGGTTGAATTTTTTAATAGGTATATTTTCATGTATTGTTTTTGTCAAAAAAATGTTTTCGTGCATTCAATATCTGCTTAGGGCTTTTGTTATTTCAACACTGTGGTTAAAAATAGTCAATCCCAACAAAGTTTGATAATCAAAAGCACAAAAAATTACATTCGACAGGGACAACAACAAATATCAATATTTTGGAGCTGCTATTATGTCCACAGATGAATACATGTATACTGTAATTGTTTTATTTGGCAGTGTATTATAATTTAAAAAAAAAATTGTTGGTTTTCTTTTGCAGGGGTTACTACAGCGAGCAAAGTCACTTGAGAGATTTGGCAATTTTTTTATTCCCAATGCCCTTGACTCAAGATTACAAGACGACAACACTGCAGCCCAAAGGTTTTGTTTGTTGCAACTCTTTGAATGAGCTCCCTAATGTTCAGCATCAGGTTGCATCAGTCAGCAAAGTGACTCCCTACTGTCAGGTGCAAAGCTGTTGGTTTCAAGAATTGAGGTTGTGGAACTAAAGCACCTGCTGGCTGCAACACATGGAGGGCTGCAAAAAGCAGAGACAAGCAATTTATTCCTCTCACATTCCCTTCTGTCGCTGTGGTATAGGCTTACAGTTTACAAGTGATAACTCCAATCTCTGTTTGTTAAGAATAAAATAACCTTTGATTATAATTCATGGAAAACAGAATACATAAAGATGGCTATAATATCTGTTAGATGTGAAAATTAGGCCATAAGCCAATAAATAATATTTTTTCAGTGAGTGCTAACTTTAAAATCAAACCCAGACACTTTCTGCTGTCAGGAAGAAAATAGTTCCTTATTTCTAGTAAGGCCTTTAAAAAGAAACAAAAATCTCCACCTAAAGGTTCTTGTTCAGTTAACTAAGATCAACTATAAATCTGAGTTATAGTTCACATAATTTTAGTGCTTGGTGGGGATTATAAAATAATTAATAATATTCAAAGAGTATGCTAACAGTGTCAGAACTTCCTGGCACTGTGGAACAATCTAAAACTTTATAATGCAGAGTTTCACAGTTGTTGTGAGATTATGTATGTTGGTACTTCATCTGTCTAATGGAAAGATAGGGATGTGTCACATACCGTATTTTTCCGGACTATAAGTGGCACATTTTTGCCTAATTTGCATGCCCTGCGACTTATAGAGAGGTGAGACTTGTTTATGGATTTCCCCCCAGGCAAAAATGGTGCAGTACCACCTTTATAGGGTACACCAACCGTTTCTACCTCACGTGTCCGACGAGAGCCTCCTCTGGTCGGATTCACTCTGTCGCAGCCCGGCCTCCTGCTCTGGAGGTATGAACTAGCTACTTCACTGTTAGCTCAGTGTTTGTTAGCAAAATAGGTCAAGAACCACAGGACAGATTTTGATCAAACTTACAGAACATAATCACTAGATGGATATTTATAACTGATTAGCTTTATGAGATGTTTGAGATACAATTTGATGTTTTATTGACGTAAATGTGTTGCGGTTAGCTTCGTTGATTTTTCCTTGTACGTTTGAGCAAATAGCTCATAAACCACACAGCAGATGTTTTTTTCTAACTTACAGAAAGTAATCACTAGATGTACATTTACAAACTGTTAGCTGTTGGAGTTATTTGAGATAAAATTCAATGTTTTATAGACGTAAATGTGTCGCAGTTAGCTTTGTTGTTTTTCCTTGTACTTTTTCAAAGTGAAAAAATGTAAATCCAACAGATTTGACCATTACGTGAATTTATTAAAGCTTCAGTATGTAGCTTTTTTTCTAAACATATTTCTTCACTCTGTCACTTCCTCCTGACAGACTGATGTTAGCCAGGTAATCTCTGAAAAAAAATTAAAATAAATATTGTCCCCTTGCTTCTCCAGGTGGTAAATAAGCATTTCTAAAAAGAAAAGGTGACCCGCCATTTTCCAGCCAATAAAAACAGAGTTTGTAACCAGCCAATAAAAACAGAGCTTGAATTTGAATCAGCCAATAAAAACAGAGTTTGTAACCAGCCAATAAAAACAGAGCTTGAATTTGAATCAGCCAATAAAAACAGAGCTTGAATTTGAATTTCAGCAGGGCCAGGTGGAGCAAAGCCATATATGGCTCTGAGGGGGAGGGATCAGAATGCTTTGCTGGTTGAAAATATTTCTAAGTGCTGCAGTTCTACAGAAACTGCATACTGAACCTTTAAGGAATGGTTAAGCTAAGACACATGTTTGCTATAATTTTCAGCAGACAAATAATTGTTTTTACCGTGTTATTCTTGTGAAAAGTCCTTCCGGGCATGCTTCTGTGGTCGTCATTTTCAGCAGGGCAAATGACGCGCTGACGCGTCGCATAGCGGTGACGCATAATAGATGCATATTATATAAAGGTGCAACCTGTTTATTAGCCTGGTTAAAACCAGACCCTTGTCCTTCACTTCGCTTTGTACTAGGGTCTGGGATTTCTCCCATAGACAACGATTTCTCTGGTCGATTTTTGACCGGACCAATCAGAGAACAGAAGGCGGAGTTTTGAACGACATCGACTGACGTCGTCAGTTAAAATGGCTGCTGCCACGAAGGAATTTTCATGAAAACAAGGTAAAAAACTATTATTTCTTTGCTGAGAAAAAATATATTTCATAGCTGACGTTATATCAGAAGTGTTCCTGAGCTTAACAGTTCCTAAATCAATTCACGAAATGGTCAAATCTGCTGGATTTAAATAGTTTCGGTTTGACATTTTCCAAACAGCCTCGGGTGCGCTACGAAAATAAATGATAAAAAATCAAATTTTATCTCAAATGTTTCATCTAGGCCAACAGTCAGTAAATTAGAGCCATATAATTACACACTGGTAGCAGAAAAAATATCCACCGAGTGGTTTCTGAGCTATTTATCTGATAGCCTGGACCTCGCCAGGCTAAACTAACAAAACTCCGCCTTCTGTTCTCTGATTGGTCCGGTCAAAAATCGACCGGAGAAATCCTTGTCTATGGAAGAAATCCCAGACCCTAGTACAAAGCGAAGTGAAGGACAAGGGTCTGGTTTTAACCAGGCTACCTGTTTATGGATTTTTCCAATTTATTGACAATAATTGGACAAAGCGACATATATAAAGGTGCGACTTATAGTCCAGAAAATACTGTACTCAGTTTAAAGCGATAAAAGCTAATGTGTGTCTGTTTGATTGGATAGAAATTGAAAACAAGAAGCATCACTAGGATATTTGTTGATTATTGATTGGATGAAAATTGGTGTGGAGAAATGTAATCTGTAAATGTGGAAGCAGACCTGACACATCTCAGAATTGTACCGGGGGCCCCTGAATAGAAGGTAATACTGTATACACAATTCTCTCTTGTTCATGCATTTGAATTGTTTAAAAATAAAAATGTTAACTCTGAACAAAGTGTGATCCTTTCCAAGCAAAACCAACCTGGAGAAATCATGTGGACCAGATTTATGACTTCAACAGTTTACAGAATAAAAAATGAACCAATTTAGATAAAAAAATTAATATTTGACTAAATGAGCAGCACCAAGTCCTATCCATCCATCCATCCATTATTTTTGACCCGCTTCTTCTTTTTCGGGTTGCAGGGGGTCACTGGTGCCCATATTGAGCAGTCTCGGAGGGGCACCACGGACAGGTCGCAAGTCCATCACAGAGACACATAGAGACAAACGAGACAAAACCATTCACATTCTCACTCACACCTAGGGACAATTTAGATTTTCCAATCAGCCTAACATGCATGTTTTTAGTCTGTGGGAGTAAACAGGAGTACCTGGAGAAAACCCACCCATGCATTGAGAGAACATGCAAACTCCACCCAGAAAGGCCCCCAGCCAGGATTTGATTCAACAGCTCTACCAATTGATTCACTGTGTTACAGCTCACAGTTCCAAATATTAAAATTAAAAAAGCTATAGTTAGTGGAACTTTTGCCCCATTGACTGACACTTATACCTATAACTGACACCTATAACTGACACTTCTTAAATGACTTGTAACTGAGTTATTGTGGACTGAGAAGGACTCAAGGACAAACTACATTTAAAGTTCAAGAAAAACTATTTTAAAATATATGTAAACTTACTTTTGAACTGGCGTTTTGTGGAAAGGTTATAAAACAACATTTCATACATGTTGCCGTTAGCTCATACCTCAGTTAGTAAACTGGTGTGTAAACTTTGTATAAAAATAATTGCCAAGTCTTCATGCAACTTAGCATGCTAGCTGTGGTGACCCCTGAAGAAGGGAGCAGCAGAAATAAAATAAAATAAATTAAGACAAATATTTTAACTTTAACTAAACTAACAAGCTAATGACTTGTCACTGAAAATCCCTAAAACAAAAAGAGAGGCATTTTTTTAATGGTTCATGAGATTACAAGTTTATAGGATTTTAGTCTACTATCAGTTTTGGATTCTACCATCAAATATGTGATATTCCTGCAAGATGTATCCCAGACTATATCGAAAGTGGTAAAGCTAGCTGGTTCTACAACTACTTGTGCTTGCCAATAACCATATAAAATATGTGTAATGTTAAAATGTTGTAACTTTAAAGGTTTATTATATGTAGTCTAAAATTCACATTTACAAATATCAAATATTTGAGATTAAGATTGTTTTCAAACAGCAGCAATATGTTTTGGTTTTGACTCTGCTAGGACAAGCTATTAGCTTGCAAATCCAGTAAAATAATAAATAAATAAAATAATTAAAATAAACGTTTTTTATTCATTTTACATATTAAAAAGAAAAGAAAAACAACATAAAAGATAATGGAAAAAACATTTAATAAATCTGTGAAACAATTAAAATACATAAAATGAAAGTTGGCAGAAAGAAGAAAAATTCTTATTTTGTCTGCCCCTTAAAAAAACAACAAAAAAACAATTTCAAACAATCAATTTAAACAATAATCTTCCAGAAACCACAGACATTATTTATTTTTAAATAAGGTTGGTCAAGGACCTGTCTAAGAAATATTAGTTGTTTGAAAACTTCCTATGGAGCTTCTCCTTTAAAACAAATTAGTAATTATTTTAGGGCAACTTGTATTATTGTTCATTTTATGCAAAATTATTACGTCTTCTCTTTATAACACACACTGAATATGCACTGGCACTGCTTCTCAAACTACTTATTAGTTAAAAATGACTGTGGATCAGCACTGAAAATAAGTTATAGTATAGAAAATAATACATGTAAGATATATCTGTCACCGTTGGGTTTGAATGACTGAAAATAATTGTATGTACAGTATATACAATTTGTGCATATCCTTTTTGATCTCTGTTTTAAACATCTAGAAATTATGCCCCTATATATTCAACAGTTTAAGCCCACATTCTAATTTTGTTGTAGTTCTTGAAACTCTATCTCGGGATATAAACAATGCAATCACTGTACTGAACAGTGCCTTGCTTTTATGGAAGACAGAAAACTTTTTGACCATTTAAGCTGTCCTGAAAGCCTCAGGGTTGCATAAGGGAATTGTAACCAGACAAGTGCAAGATGCAATGACAGCACAATCAATGCTAAAATATCCAGATAAAGAACTGGTGTGGTGTACAGACACAAAACCTCTTCAACCTGATTAATATTAAAAACTCCTGGTGTCAACCATTAGAAATAAAACTCAATAAACACTGATACATAATGATTTTATGTTCCCCAGTTTCTTTGCTCAATGCATACTATTGCCAAGAAAGTATTGCTGAATTTTACAAACTACCTACTAGACCCTTAAGAGTATCATTATCTTCAGCATATTGCCCTCTCAGGCACAATTATTTATCTGACTATCTTGCAACCTATCAGGCTCACCATGCTTCAAGTGGACTGTTTCAGCCCAGCAGTGTTTGTGTCTTTAAACTGTTAATAAAGACTAGTCTTTTGAACTGCTGAAGTGCCTAGTTGTCTTTATATATGAATTTAAAAGCTATAATAATTTTAGAATGTACTTCTCTGTGAAATAAACGTAAGGTTCTGCTATAGTGTAATATACACTTGCCTACTGTTTTCAATAAACAAGACATATTGTAAAAAGTGTATAGAACACCTTCTTAAATGAAAAATGTTCCCCGTTGTTAAAATCACCAAACATGGAATGGCTTTTAAGTGCTTAGTCTTCGCTAAGAGATGGGATTTTTGTTTTTTCACTCTCTATATTCAACACTGGCTGTGTGTTACTTAAAGGAATTATGTTCAAGCTGTGTGGCTGAGAAATTTCCTGTAGCATTATATCAAAATATGTTTCCCCTTAGTTTCATTATACCAATGCTAAAACAACGTCAGACCAACGCTTACAAATTACAACTTGAAATTAGAAACTACAGTACTTCCGGACTAGTTATTTATGCTGAAAATATAAGTACAAGGTCATTTGATAGTAAAACCCATTCATGTTATCACGTGATTTCATGCATCATGGGAAACATCCATCTATGATCTTTACTCACTGCTTCCTTTTTGGGTCATGGGGGTCACTGGTGCCTATGTCCAGCAGTCACGCAGCAAGAGGCAGGGACACCCTGGACAGGTCTCCAGTACATCACAGGGACACATAGAGACAAACGAGACAAACAACCATTCACTCTCTCACTCACACCTAGGGGCAATTTAAAGTTAGCAATCAGCCTAACATGCATGTTTTTGGTCTGTGGGAGGAAACCGGAGAGAAAACCCACACATGCACGGATGCAAACTCCACCCAGAAAGGTGCCAGGCTCGGAGGCAGTCCTCCAACCTTCTTGCTGTGAGGCGACAGCTCTACGAAATTAATTCAACCTTTATTTGTACAGGTTAGTCTCATAGAGTAACGAGGTCTTATTTTCAAGAGAAATCTGTCTAATGTTTAAATGCACCACTGTGCTCATAGAAATCAAAATGATCAAATTCATTAAAAGTCAGGTTGAGTGATGTTGACAAACTGTTTGGGTTCACTAAAGAGACATGACAACAAGTCAGTGCTGAGCACAGCTCAAAATTACTGTAGTTTTGTTGATACGTCATATTAGTAGTGTCTAGAAATTCATTATCCAACTCTTTGCATATGAATATTACTCACTAAAATAAAAAGCAGGTGATAATAATTTAATGTAATGTAGTGTGTAAATGTTTGTCTGTTAGCAAAATATCCCATTGAATAGATTTTTACAAAACTCGCACGAAGTACAACTAATTATTTTTTTCCAGCAAACTCATTCAAAAATGGCTTCACCTCCATCATTAGATTATGAGCTAAGATTGTGTGTGGTAGTATCTGAGAGTCATCCCAACACAATCTTAGGGTAGTACATGTGAAACAGATCTGTTTTAAAACGTTGGTATGCAAGGCTCTATATAGAGAAATCAAGGCTCTATATAGAGAAATCATTCCTTGAAGGAATGCTACTTCCATTGTAATTGTGGACCTTATGTAGTTTCATATGGATCTAATTACCATCTGTCTGTCAGCATTAACAAGTTAAAACTTAGTGAAATACTCACCTGTTCTGGCACATTAATGGAAATTGTTTAATTTGATGAAACAAATGAGCTCAGATATCCTGATGCATGCTCAATATTCCAGGTAGAAAGATCTAAAAAAGTTAAAGGTGAAGTCTGCAGTTTCTGTAGTGCAGTCTGTAAGTTTTCTAAAAATATATTTTTAACATATTTCTTCACTTTGTCACTATCTCCTGACAGACTGATGTTAGACAAAGTAATCTTTGAAAAAAATATATAGTCCCCTTGCTTCTCCAGGTGTTACTAAAAGCATTTCTAAAAAGCCACAGTGACCCACCGTTAACCAGCCAATAAAAACAGAGTTTGTAACCAGCCAATAAAAACAGAGCTTGAATTTGAATCAGCCAATAAAAACAGAGCTTGAATTTGAATTTCAGCAGAGCAAGGGGGAGCAGAGCCATATATGGCTCTGAGGGGGAGGGATCAGAATGCTTTGCCTGTTGAAAATGTTTCTAAGTGCTGCGTTCTACAGAAACTGCAGACTGCACCTTTAAGTCTGGTCCTCTGGACATTCAAAAAAAATAACTTTTTTTTTTCTTTTTCTTTTTTTTGAATGTACAGAGGACCAGACTTAACCTTTTTAGAAATGAGCTCAGACAATTTTCAAAACAGCTTTTTAATATTCCATTTAAATTATGGCGTCTGTAATTTCTAAAAAACAAAAACAAAAAAATGTCACTTGAGTCATTGATGAATTATGTTCTCATGTGTCAACAAGTTTGCAGTTTATAGTTCTGTGTAATTTTAGAACATCATTGCTTGAACTGTCCACACCCATCAGTTTTTTTTTTTTTTTTAATTATTATTTTTATTTTAGGATTGCAATAAGACACTCAAGTCTTGTCTTTTTCAATCCGACCCAACATGTTGGTTATTATGTCAAGATTTATACAAGCACACACATATAAAATGTATTACTTTGAATTGTGTTGGAAAATATATGTATTTTCTGTAATGTAGAAAAGGCCAAAATACTTTATGTCCAGTTGTGATTTTAGGAACAGTCCCACACTTAAAGTGGAGTGCACTTCAAACGTTGCAAACCTTAGATACCGGTAATTAGAAATATAGACAAGCAGGTTCATCAGAGGTGAGAGAATAATTACATCTGCTGTGTAATTGATAGTTATCAACCTCCAACCTTAAAGGTTAATGCATTTTTCTCTGCATCTGTTTTTTTTTCCAACAGCAAAAAACAAAACAGACAAAAAAAAATCCACTTATTCAGTATTTGACTTTTCAACACAGATTTCCTATTTCATTTTTAGTGTTTAATTTCACAGAAACACATTCATCTGTCATTCCTGATGACCTCAGAATGATGATGTTGATGGTAATCTGATGGGGAGTGAGTCGTACATGTAGAACATTGTTGATGGGTCAACCGTTCAAGTCTTGGTCAATTTTTATTTTATTGTTTGTTACTAAGTGTTGTTACTACATTATAGCAAAGTATTTCAAAAGCAGTTTTGAAACTCATTTAGACAATCTGTGAATTTTGTACACATTATCTTAAAGGAGTATGCATTTCATTTTTTAAGAGGGTTCGTTGGAAAAGTTGTGTAAATGTCTTGTTGCTTTTTGAACAATTAGTTAACTAAAATAGAGTTCCCATGTCCTAGCAACTTATTACTCATTTACTGTTTTACAAACCTGTAGTACATTGCTGTCAGTTTGATTATACATACATGTTGGGGTTATCTTTGGGAACAAATGGCAGTGGCAGCAGCTAGCAACCCTTCAGGTGTAGTTTGGTGCCAATTCCAGCAACAATTCAGTATATTTATGCCCAAATAATCATGTCATGCAAAATTTTGTCAAAGGCTTAAATTACCTTCTTTTTTTTGTTGCATGAAATTCTTTGAAATTTTGTAGACAGGAGCATTTTTTTTTAAATTATTTTTTGTGATGCAATCTACTTTGGAATTATATCTGAATATATTAGCCCTTCATATCAACGTATTTGCATAAATAACTCATTATCTTGTGATAATAAAATAACGTGATAATAAAAATAATTTTATGAGCATGTTCTCTTCCAGCCAGAGTAGATTTGGTCTTCGCTAACTGTTGTTACTGCTGAGCTATAAAGAAGTACTTGTGTATAAGCTAAAAAAGACAATACAGTATACAGCACATTAGAGTTGAACAGTATTGGAAAAACGTGATGTCTACAATCTTATAATTTTGTTATGACTATATTTTGATAAACCCAAATTATCTTCTCCTCATCGTTTTATATTTTCTTTTTGTTTTAGGTATTTTACTGAATAATTGAACAAAGGACTCAAAAACTTACAGGCGGGAGATTTGTATGTTCAACTGTAACATCTCACTAAATTCCTGATTTTATACACAAAAACACACGCACCATATAAATGGGGAGAGGACGCCTGGCGTGATGGCGTGATGTCGCCGCTTCTCCGCGGTAAAAAGTTATTTTACTGTTGCTTTTTTTTTGGACATTTTTTGGACATTTATCTGGACTTGTTTTGTTCAGTGGTTTTTTTAATGAAGGACTTTACGGACAGCTTAGTTAGTGCTTCCTAACCGGAATATTAGGCTGTCTACCTCCTGTCAAACTCCAGCACAAACTTTGCACAAACTTTGCTTGGAGAACTACGTAGCTGCAAGTATTGTTTCGCTTACCTGCTGCCTCTGTCAACCTCCTGTGTCATCTGGACTGTTCTGGATTTTCTCCTGTGCTCCTCTTCAAGGTATGCTCGTTCACGTTACATCTCACTGCTTCTTGGATATTTTTTTTTTGGAGCCGTGGGTCTGCTGTTAGCGGCTAGCTCTGTGCTAGCTTCCCCCGGCTTGGCTGGCGCAATGTTGATCTACTCCGCTTCGCAGCTGATTGGACTTAACAACTGCTCCATTCCTCCTTCTGTTTCCACCATCAAACAACTGGGACTTCTGCGCAGACCTTGTTACATCTATAGAAGCTCTCGGAAGAAATCCGTTTATTCTTGGCAAGCTGGCTCTGACTCGATCCTTTCTGTTTTGTCTATGCCACGTGTCGCACCTCAATTACGTCATCAGAACGCGGCGTCTGTAGTCCCTTGTAGTCCACAGCGCACAAAGTGGCAAGGAAAACGTGGAGTGGACTTCAGTCTGCTTAAACATGTTCTGAAAGCTTCTACTCCAACCGTTATTAAAATAGAACTTTTCAATGTGCAACCACTATCCAACAAATCATGTCTAATTCATGATCACATTCTGGAGAAGAACTTGGACCTCATGTGCCTTACAGAAACTTGGCATCAGCCAGATGTGTACGGTTCTCTGAATGAGGCTTGTCCCTCTGGATACAGTTATCTGCAGTGAGCCTGCTACACTGGCCGCGGTGGTGGTCTGGCTGTAATTTACCGCAGTAATTTAATATCACATCTGGCTTCTCAGGACTTTTCATATTTTGAAAGTTTGGCCTTCAACCTAAAAGTCCCACTCCTGATGAACGTTATATTGATTTATAGGCCTCCCAAACCGCATGTTTCATTTAACTCAGAGATGCATGACCTCCTTACATTTTTCTGCACCTCCCTTGTGAAAATATTTTTCTTGGCGATTTAAATATCCACATGGACAATTCCTCTTCCTCTCTGGCAACAGATTTTAAGTCTCTTTTGGACTCTCTCAATCTCACTCAATATGTTGACGCCCCTACGCACAACAGGAGGCATACTCTGGATTTGGTGATTACAGACACTGTACTCATTAATAACTTATCTGTATATGACCTGGGTATCTCGGACCACAGTGTCATCTCCCTGGAAGTGCCTTCAACTTTGCCTGCTTCAAACCCAAAATGACCTATCCAGTTCCGTGACTTTAAAAACATTTCACCTGATGTTCTGTCCGCTGATCTTCACTCCCTGACCGTTGTCAATCATTTATCTGCAAATGACTCTGTGGATTACTACAACCAATCTCTCCAGGAGCTTCTGGACCTACATGCTCCCTTGAAAACAAGACTGGTGTCTTTCTCCCGTTCAGCCCCCTGGTACACTGGTGAGCTGCGCAAGATGAAGGCAACTGGCCGTGCTATTGAGAGACGTGTAAAATCATCTGGTCTCTCTGTACATAAGCAGGCATACAAAGAACATCAGAAAGCCTACGCCTATTATCTTAAAGAAGCACGCTCAAAATATTATTCCAACATCATCAACAACTGCCCTGGAAACTCTAAACAGCTCTTCTCCACAATATCTCATCTGCTTAATCCCATTAAACAAACTCATGAGGACTCTGTTCAAAAATGCAACCTGTTCCTTTCATTCTTTAAAAACAAAGTTGACTCTATCAGATCTCAGCTCCACAGCCTCCCTGATCTTCGTTTGCCATCTACCCGTCTGCATTCTGGGTCCCTGAGTAGCTTTGATGAAGTTGTTCAGAGTGAGGTGGAGACCATCATCAAGAAAATGAAGCCTTCATCCTGCGCCCTGGATCCCTTCCCCTCGTCTCTCATAAAATCCAATCACTCTGCAATAAGCCCATTAATCACATAAATAATAAATATGTCTCTAAAATCTGGTCATGTTCCACTGCCTCTAAAAACTGCTATCATTAAGCCTCTTCTGAAAAAAAAATCTAATTTGGATCCCGACATTCTTTCCAATTATTGCCCAATTTCCCACCTCCCATTTCTGTCTAAAATGCTAGAAAAAGCAGTTGCTACTCAGCTGCAGGTCCACCTACAACAACACTCCCTGTATGACCGGTGTTCAGAGCTTGGTCCGCATTGCCGGCAGTAAGTCAGGCTCGTTTCCGGTGAGAGTTGGACTCCGCCAAGGTTGCCCTTTGTCACCGATTCTGTTCATAACTTTTATGGACAGAATTTCTAGGCGCAGCCAAGGTGTTGAGAGGATCCGTTTTGGTGGCCTTAGAATCGCTTCTCTGTTTTTTGCAGATGATGTGGTCCTACTGGCTTCATCAGTTCGTGATTTACAACTTTCACTGGAGCGGTTTGCAGCCGAGTGTGATGCGGCCGGGATGAGGATCAGTTCCTCCAAATCCGAGGCCATGGTCTTGAGCCGGAAAAGGGTAGCATGCCCTCTCCGGGTCGGGGAGGAGGTCCTGCCCCAAGTGGAGGAGTTTAAGTATCTCGGGATCTTGTTCACGAATGAGGGAAAACTGGAGCGTGAGATCGATAGGCGGATAGGTGCAGCGTCCGCAGTGAAGCGGGCGCTGTACCGGTCTGTCGTGGTGAAGAGAGAGCTGAGTCAAAAGGCAAAGCTCTCAATTTACCGATCGATCTACGTTCCCACCCTCATCTATGGTCATGAGCTTTGGGTTATGACCGAAAGAACAAGATCTCGGATACAAGCGGCTGAAATGAGTTTTCTCCGCAGGGTGGCTGGACTCTCCCTTAGAGATAGGGTGAGAAGCTCAGTCATCCGGGAGGGACTCGGAGTAGAGCCGCTGCTTCTCCACATCGAGAGGAGCCAGTTGAGGTGGCTCGGGCATCTGGTTAGGATGCCTCCTGGACGCCTCCCTGGTGAGGTGTTCCGGGCATGTCCCACCGGGAGGAGACCCAGAGGAAGACCCAGGACGCGCTGGAGGGACTATGTTTCTCGGCTGGCCTGGGAACGCCTTGGGATTCCCCCAGAGGAGCTGCTCCAAGTGGCTGGGGAGAGGGAAGTCTGGGCCTCCCTACTTAGGCTGCTACCCCCGCGACCCGACCCCGGATAAGCGGAAGAAAATGGATGGATGGATGGATATATATATATATATATATATATATATATATATATATATATATATATATATATATATATATATATATATATATATATATATAATATATATATATATATATATATATATATATATATATATATATATATATATATATATATATATATACAGCAAACCCTCGACCTACGTCACCCGCGACCTACGGCAACTCAGACTTACGATTTTATCATATTTAATAAAAATATGATTAAAAAAAATATATATATTATTATTATTATTATTTTTTTTTATGTTATTAATTTCATGTGTATAGCACTTTGTTGCAGCTGTGGTTGTTTTAAATGGCTTTATAAATAAAGTATAATTATTAATATTTCGTTTTTATTACAATTTGATCGTATTTACGCAACTTCCGGTCGTTTCCGGTCGCCATTTTACTATTGTCTACTGCGGTCAATGGAGCTCTAGACGCTCCTGTCAGCTGGCTTTAGAGGACCGTGTGTCCGTTCAGGGTTGCCTCATACGGATAAATTTGCTGGAAACACTCGGTCAACTCTGTGGACGTCTCAGGCCCGGAGGAGCAGCCGCCGATCGCCCCGTGATCGCTCTAACAACGCCGCCCGACATGCTAACGACAGCAGCTAACAGAGCAGCTAACACAGGCGAAGACACCGAGCCGACATGCCGCGGAGGGGCCATCTGCGGCCGGGAGCTCGCCGCAAATGTCCGCCTGGCAGTCGGGGGACACCGAGCTAACGCGGAGATACAAAGCCGACAGCCTTTTTGAATGAACTGACATGCTAACCAGTGCTGCTAATGGCGGGGCCTAACCGTAGCTAACGCCGAGCAGTTGTTTTGGATGGAGAAACATCGCGGAGAAACGGCTTTCAGTAAGTTTTTTTTTTTTCTGGCTCCAAATGTATGAAGTTAAGAAGCTAACAGTCATTCTTTTAAACAGTTTTGACCACGTGTGTGCGTGTGGAGCGTAAGGAAGCTGGGGGAGCTCGCACCCGAGCTGATGCTAAAAGACGAAGGCAGGCTTTGACCAGCTCAAAGTAAGACATTATATTTTTTATTTATTGTACAGTACTGTATTCATTTACTGTACAGTTCTGTGCATGTTCATGGCCTAGTATGTCTGCTTGTTCAGTCTCATGCCATTAAATATGTGTGCGGCGCTCCGTTAGCGGTATAGCCGCGACCTATGTCAGAAACGCGGACCTACGACAGGCAGGTGTTTTTGGTCCGCGAGGTACGACAACATCGACCTAAGTCACACACGTAGGTCCCAATCCCTGACGTAACTCGAGGGCTTCCTGTATATATATATATATATATATATATATATATATATATATATATATATATATATATATATATATATATATATATATATATATATATATATATTATATATCGTAAACACCTTTTCAGGAAAAAATAGTAACAGCCATCAAACAAATAAATATTAACTTCTTCTTTGTAACACTGAACATGAAATATGAATTTTGAATAGAGGTCATAGAAAAGCAAACTGAAAGAGGCATTTTGAGGTACTTTGACTTGCTCTTTTATACAAAATCTAAAACTGACATATTTATTCTTGATATATTTAGGTATGTGAAAGTAATAAGTATGGCATAATTGTATATTGTTTATAAATACTGTATGCATCTCATTTTCTCTCATTGTTTTTTGACTGCAGGGGCACTTTCTGTTTCTCTTATTGTAATGCACCATGTATGAGCCACACAAATCTTTAAGAGAGAACTAATGTTGACTGGTTTGACCGCAGTACATCAGATAACATTTTACATTTGTGTGTGTGTTAGACAGGACCATCCTACGGACGGAAATTTATGACGGGATACTTGTCATCTATTGGGATACATGCTGGAGAAACCAGAGTCGGTAGGGTCTTAAGAGAGGTGCACCAGCCTTACCATCAGTTGCGACAACATGTGAGTGAATCTGGCAATTATATATTAAACAGTGTAACAACTCAAACACTGCTTTTTATAATAGATTTTTAAAAATATGTATCCACTTCACAGGAACAAACACACCCACACCCCACTGAACATAAGAGGATCTGCAGTGGAAGTGGTCTCCAGCTACAAGTACTTGGGTGTACACATGAATGATAACCTCAGCTGGAGCAACAACACCACCAGCCTGATCAAGAAAGGTCATCAGAAGCCGTTTACGCATTTGCCGGCCCTCCCCGGCTCTCCCTGGCTCCTCCCTGCTTATAACCCGGGTTCTGCATGTTCGCATTTTCCTTTTTTTCCCCGACTCCGCCCTCGTCATGGAACCATCTCCTCCGTGGTTCCATCGGACCGCGGCCCGACGGGCCCAGTTCACGTCATTTACTGCTCACATTTGATTCGTTGTTTGCAGCAGGGGCTGGACTGCTTCGTGTAGGGGCGAGACCAGAGGGCGTGACTAGCTGCGTGTTGAGTCATCAACTGCGATTTCGCCAGCGCACCTAAAAGCACTCTATTTTCATCTAAAAACTACTTTTGAGTGCATAAAAATGATCGGAAACGTGTGTTTATATGCTTAACTTGCTAACTGTAGTGAAAAAACACATGAAAACTCAGTATTTATTTCGTTTTTTCCAAAAATTCGCAAACCGGAAGTCCGCTCGTTCGTAAATTTCGCCAGCGCACCTAAAAGCACTCTATTTTCATCTAAAAACTACTTTTGAGTGCATAAAAATGATCGGAAACGTGTGTTTATATGCTTAACTTGCTAACTGTAGTGAAAAAACACATGAAAACTCAGTATTTATTTCGTTTTTTCCAAAAATTCGCAAACCGGAAGTCCGCTCGTTCGTAAATTTCGCCAGCGCACCTAAAAGCACTCTATTTTCATCTAAAAACTACTTTTGAGTGCATAAAAATGATCGGAAACGTGTGTTTATATGCTTAACTTGCTAACTGTAGTGAAAAAACACATGAAAACTCAGTATTTATTTCGTTTTTTCCAAAAATTCGCAAACCGGAAGTCCGCTCGTAAATTTCGCCAGCGCACCTAAAAGCACTCTATTTTCATCTAAAAACTACTTTTGAGTGCATAAAAATGATCGGAAACGTGTGTTTATATGCTTAACTTGCTAACTGTAGTGAAAAAACACATGAAAACTCAGTATTTATTTCGTTTTTTCCAAAAATTCGCATTCTGAGCTTTTCGGTAAGAACTGCCCACCCACGTCAAGTGAATACCCCACCCACTTCAAGGCTTGCTCTCCGGACAGTGCGCAATCAACGAGGGCGGGCCAGAGCTGGCTCTGGGCCAACCAGAGACGAGCGGGACCGGGGAGGGCCGGCAAATGCGTAAACGGACGGCTGAGACGAGCTGGTCTGAGAAGCTCAGTCCTCACCTCCTTCTACAGGTGTGCAGTGGAGAGCATCCTGTGCTCCAGCATCAATGTGTGGCATGGAGGCTGCACAGCTGCAGAAAGAAAAGCTCTGCAGAGAGTGGTGAAGGCTGCACAGAAGTCTGTTGGAGTCAGTCTCCCCACCATCACAGACATTTACACCTCCAGATGCAGGAAGAGAGCCACCTGCATCATGAAAGACCCCACTCACCCAGCACACTCACTCTTTGCCCCACTCCCTTCAGGACGGAGGTTGAGGAGCATCAAATGTAGAACCACTAGACTGAGGAACAGCTTCTACCCTGAGGCTGTTAGACTCATGAATAAATAACCAGAAATATCACATCATGTTGCTGCTGATCTGTTTTATGTTGCTGTGTTCATTGTGCACATCTGCTCACACAGGTGCTGTCTGGAGTAATGGTTTTCTATGATATTAGTGATGTGTATTTTTTATTTAGTGTATTTTAACTTGATGTTTTTCTTAGTTCATATCTTAGATGTTATTATTGTTCTTCTTTTACATTTTATTGTTGGATGTAACTGGGACCCTGTGTACATAATCTCCTTTCATCACATGTACCACATGTGGTGCAAATGATAATAAAGATTCTCTGACTCTGACTTTATTTCTAAAATCATTTTTTCTCTCAAATAATGGAAAAAACAGACATTAACTAACAAAAATAGCAGCTGGAAATAATTTTTCTCCAGTCATTTTTAATTTGAACGAGATTTAGCCTACCAGAAAGCCTACACTTATCTTTGCAGGAAGTTTTCTTGTCCTGCTATCAGCTGTGTCCATCCTTCAATATTAGTAATAAAAATTATAAATATATATGATGTGTTGGTGGCTGACTGATAATTTGTATTATTAAAATTTGTAGCTATTTGGCAGGTTACTTGACCAAATCTAGATTCTGTCAGCGATTTAAAAAAGAAAAAACTAGGTTATAACACCCCACACAAGACCAGGTTTACTTTAGGGCTTATATTTATTTATTTATCACCAGGAGTATTAAAATGAGTTATAACCGTGACAAGATAGTGTGGACTCGTTTCACAGAGAGATGCGCCTTGAAGACAAGTGAAAATTACTCTTTTCAACTGTTATTTCTATAATGATTATGTTTTGAATTGATTGTTTGAAATTGTTTTGTTTTTGAAAAAAAAGGGGCAGACATAATAAGAATTCTTCTTTCAATTTATGGCTGTTTGTGAAAAAAGCTTCCAGCTGACTGTTAATCTAAATGTGGCAACTGGTTAGTTTGTTAGCTAACATGCTAATGCTACCTAATGCTGATATTATATTACCATTCCTGACTGATATCCTCTCCACTTTTAGGTGGCTCTGAGTCTGTTTGTGATAAAAGCCTTCAGCTCAGCTGACTGTTTCTAAAAGTGGCAACTGGTGAGAGTTTGTTTTGTTCTTTGTTTGTTTGTGGAGTTGCCAGTGCAGGTTATTATTGTACAGTATGGACTCTGATGGGATGGCTACATTTATTTAAATTTGCTTATAAAAATTATCAAATATTAATAATTTTATATACTAAATAAATGTCACTGGTGGTGTTATACTCTTAACACTGTATTGATCTGGAGAATGAAAACAAAGCCCCTTGCAAGTAACTCCTATAGATGTTGTGGACCAGCTGGTTTTAGATGTTGTGGACCAGCTGGTTTTAGATGTTGTGGACCAGCTGGTTTTAGATGTTGTGGACCAGCTGGTTTTAGATGTTGTGGACCAGCTGGTTTTAGATGTTGTGGACCAGCTGGTTTTAGATGTTGTGGACCAGCTGGTTTTAGATGTTGTGGACCAGCTGGTTTTAGATGTTGTGGACCAGCTGGTTCTGGATGTTGTGGACCAGCTGGTTCTGGATGTGGACCAGCTGGTTTTAGATGTTGTGGACCAGCTGGTTCTGGATGCTGTGGACCAGCTGGTTCTGGATGCTGTGGACCAGCTGGTTCTGGATGCTGTGGACCAGCATCTATAGAAGTTGTGGACCAGCTGGTTCTGGATTTTTGGGTTTCTCCTCTATGGTTTCTGGTCTTAGAATTTTTGAAGTTCTTTAGATTTCTCAGGGTTGTGCAGGTGGTAAGAGGAGAGACAGACAGGTAAGGAGAGACAGACTCCTCCTCCTCACCTGTCTCTCCTCTTACCACCTGCACAACCTCCAACGACCGCCACCGGTGCTGTTGACAAACGGTGTCAGCAGAAATTGTGCTACTGTTAGTAGAAGACCACGAGGAGGGAAACGTGTCAGGAGACAGAGGAGAAGAGGAAAGTGAAGAATGTAGGACTGAGGGTATGTGGGGACAGTGACAGGCAAAGGTAGAGAGCTGGCTGACATGATGCAGAGAAGGAAGGCAGATGTTTTATGTGTCCAAGAGACCAAGGGCAGCAAGGCCCGCAGCATAGGAGCAGGGTTCAAACTTTTCTGGTTCCAGTTCTAATTGTATTACTAAACTAATGATAACAGAATATGATAGAAGTTGTCCAAAAATTGAAAAGTGGAAGCAGAACACTCCCATTCTCTTTTCACACTGATGCCTCAAACAAGGTGAAGATGAACCATGTTTTATTAATGATATTTTTATACAAATGGATACACCTGATACTGTATATACAAATAAAAACATGATCAAACTTTTACTTTACACAAACATAAATGGATACACCTGATATATACAAATAAAAACATGATCAAACTTTTACTTTACTTTACTACAAACATAATTATGCATACTTCTACACATGTTTTAAAAAATTCAAAAGTTTATGGCGCCCCCCCGTAAAATAAAATGACCAGCCGCCACTGATATCACAGAAGGCTGGATTCTTGTAAAAGAAAAAAATATATTTTTTGTAAAACAAACAATGAGCAGTTCAGGCTTATGTGTTGATTTTTTTAATTGTGGAGAAATTGAGTATCCTACTTTAAAGAAGAAGAAAAAGCATAAAGTTAAAGGAGTATAATTTACTCTGTGCATTTGTACTAGTGTCCACATATTTGCAAAGAAAATGACAGAAAAATATCTAAAACTAGTCATTTTTGTTGTGGTATAAAATTCAGTTTTATGTTAGTTTTGGTCAAAGCTTGAAAGAGCCGCTGCGGAGGGACCAAAGAGCCGCATGTGGCTCCAGAGCCGCAGGTTGCAGACCCCTACACATGATACCTCGACACCAGGCAGTCGGTGGCGGTAATGCACCAAACTATTATTTCCCAACCACAATAAAAAATGAACCTACAAGATGATGAGGGTTCAAAAATATATATACTGTACTGTAAATTTCTTCTACTTTCTACTTTTTCCGCAGACATATACGTTTTCTGTCCTTCAGACGTGCTGCACTCACTGCAGTTCTTCTCTTAAACAGATGGCGTCGCTGCTGAGCAAATAACACCGCTGCACAGCTAAAAAACACCAGAAGAAGAGTGTCCGGAAGTACTTCTTTTACGCCAACGAAGATTAGAAATGTGAGTTATTGTGCTGTACTTTTAGACTACAATTTAATTTTCTGTAACGTTTCACTTTATGGTTTTCAGTTCGTCTGTACCAGTTCCGAAACTATTATTTAAAGGAAACTTTGGCTAACAGAGATGATGATACATCAGGCTGAACAACGAGAGGAAGTGGCTGCTGAAGAAATGTCCGAGTTTCTGGAAACAACAGATGCAGATTATAAAGAGGAACGAAGTCGTTTAAAGGACAAACTGCAACACAAAAAAACCCAAGATGCTGTTTTCAACCCAGAAGTTCTGCGTAACAGATTAGGTTTGTATCTAAACAGCTTTTCAGTGATGATTTTAGTGTATGCATTATTTCTGTTTCATACCCTGGACCAAGGGTCTGCAACCTGCGGCTCTGGAGCCACATGTGGCTCTGTCCCTCTGCTGCAGAGGCTCTGCAGCAGCTCTTTCAAGCTTTGACCAAAACTAACATAAAACTGAATTTTATAGGATGTTGTACCCACAAAAAATGACTAGTTTAACAGTTTTCCTGTCAACTCCTTTGCAAATATGTGGATACTAGTATTAATACACAAAGTAAATTATACTCACTTTACCTTTATGCTTTATTCTTCAAAGTAGGATACTCAATTACCATAATTTTAGACTATAAGGTGCACCAGATTATAAGGCTCAATATCAATGAAGGGGTCTGTTTTCATACATGAGGCGCATTATCAAAACAAAACAGATAAGTCAAACTTTATCCAACTCATTCATAATAACCACATACAATCAGTTTGAGGTCAGTAAGCACAACCAGAATTAATACAGAAGACTCACTGGATTATAAGGCTCACTGTCAATTTTTGAGAAAATTAAAGGATTTTAAATGCGCCTTATAGTCCAAAAAATAAGGTACTCAACAATTTTATAAAAAGCACATTTGTCTGCACACTTCACTGTTTTATTTTTTAATTTTTTATTTTATTGGCAAAATACAAGACAATACAGGACGTTGGACAGATGAATGGAAGATGGATGTAATCCAATATTTTCTTTTGTCTCAAAATGTAAAAATATGTATAAATGTGAACAATCATTTTAGTTGTATAATTTCACACCTACTGGCCAGAAAAGCCTCTCTAGCAAACTTAAAATGGCCCACGGGCCACCAGTTGATAATGACAGTTGTAGCAGGTATTGCGGCTCTTGACACGTTTAATTTAGTGAACTAAAGGGCAGAAATGGCTCTTTCGATCGTAAAGGTTGCAGACCCCTGCTAGACATTCCACAAAGACATGTTGAACCATTTCAGGGAAATTGCTGGTGCACTTGTCACATAGTCCTGTTGCATCTTTCCAATTATTTTAAGAGATTTATTAAGGCCTGTGTGTTCTATTCTAATGTAAGTTCCTATTTCTTCCTTCTTTCCTTGTATATCCTACCTTTGTGTGAATGTTGTGTAAATGTCTTCCTGTATCAGTAATGTCCCAGTTTTCCTGCCATATTTTCTTAATATATTTCTTTATTATCATTTAACATTCAACTTTACATAAATGTTCACTCATTTTCATCACTTCTTCTTCCAGACTGGTGTCACACGGCTCTGCTTCTTCTTATTTTCTAACTCATGGGGCGGGCGCAGCGGACTATTCAGCCAATCATGACCGTTGTTCTGAGGCAAACGCATGCACGTCACTCTTGGGTCACATTGATGGTGCATTCACACCTAACAGCGTTTCAACTTCCAAAAAGCTCGTCACGCACGCAAGTGGACGCACTTGGTGTCCAGACCTGAACGCCAGAACGCGAAACTGCTGCGGGGTGTGTGGGAGGAGCTTACCGGTATACCGAGTCCTCACTGCACTCCGCCAGGCGAGGAGCTTTTTATTTCTGTCTCTGTAGAGCAGACTTGACTGGTCGTGAAGGACTTGTCGCGAACACACAGCTACAATGAGTTTCTCTTCCATAGTCCATGACTCCGCGGGTTTTTTCTGTGTCCCACAAACAATACGTCACATAGTTGCGCAATCTTTCCGCGTCACTTAGGGACTCTCCCCCTGACCCCCTCTCTTCTCCCCCCGACTCTCCCTGATCAACCAATCAGGGAGATGTTACGAATTCAAAAGGTTGAAGGAAACTCTGAAACGAATGTGCAAGTTATTGGCAGGTTTATTGTACATATAAGGATTAACCTTGCAGCTGCAAACAGACCTGACTCCTTCACAATGTCCACACACGAACCTTTGAAGGCGGATCACAGTTTTTATACCCCCAGATGACGTCATCGCCTCGTGGGACCAATCCTGGACCGGACCGCCTTGGAAACGCCCTGGAACTTCTTTGGGACTGCCCTACTCTGTAACGTGATCCGCCTCTCAGACAATAAGCTACCAGCTTCATATGTCAATCATCAAGTGTTGGGTCTGTTTGTTTTGTGCAAGCGTGTAACTGTTCCCTAGTGAAAACAAAGCCCGGGAGTAAAAGGTTCCGCCTTAGATCACGTTTCACATTATAAGGCAGAAATTAAGTAAACACAATCTTAGAATATAATAGGTGTAATTAATAGGTGTAATACTGATAGAAATATATTTCAGAGAGTTGAACGGCGTTTGAACGTTTGAACCGCGAAATCTTCAGCTAGATCAACGTGTGCTTTGGAGGCTGGCGCGGGTTCACGTGCACGGAAAAACACTTTCCATCACGCTCAACACGCACGTGACGCCCGACGCCAAGACGCGGCTGGAAGCGCGTCCCCCATTGACTTTGCATGTAAGCTGGACGCTCCTGCCGTTGAAACGCTGTTGGGTGTGAATGCACCATTAGAAAAGCACGATTGGCTGGAATTTCCAGATGCCTTCAGGGTTCACAAAAAAACTCAAGACAGTTGCGACTGGCTGATGGCAACCGATTGCAACTACCGTATTCACCGGTGTATAATACGCTTCTGTGTATAATACGCTTCTGTGTATAATACGCTTTGTCCAATTTTTGGGAATAAATCAGAAAAAAATGTACATTATACGCTTCGGTGTTTAATACGCGCTGCCGTTGCAGTCTTTTTTATGGCCACTAGATGGCGCCAAACCCTCCCCGACGCCGACGTAACGCGTCATCCACCGCTGACGTTATGCGTCACCACACCGCTGAGACAACCCGGAAATGCGGTCCAGTGTGCAGCGCCAGCTGAATTTCATTAACATTTAACTACAGAAATGCCTAAAAATATATTTGTCAGCTTGTCTATCTCTCAGATCTGATACACCCATATGTCCCTCCACGTGCTTTGAGGTCAGAGGACCGGGTACTTTTAACAGTTCCAGAAACTCGTCTTAAGCGCAGAGGTGACAGGGCCTTCTCTGTAGCTGGCCCTAGACTCTGGAACGAGTTACCGTTGCTCATCAAACAGGCCCCCTCCCTCTCAGTTTTCAAATCCAGGTTAAAAACTCACTACTATTCTGTTGCCTTCAATACCCGCTGATTGGTGTTTGATCATTTTATTTTTGATCTGCAGTGTTTTTATGTTTTTCGTGTTGTACTTCATTGTCTGTGGTGCCTGTTGCTTGTTTGTTTGTTCAGCACTTTGGTGTGGACTTGTTCCTGTTTAAAGTGCTTTATAAATAAAATGGTATGGTATGGTATTTAACCCAACCACCACCAGGTGGTGCAGTGGGCAGCTATAGAAAGCGCCCGGGGAGCTGGGGATGAGGTGTGCTGCTCATAGACACCACAAGGTATGCAGTGACCGGGGTTCGAACCTGGGTCTTTCGGGTCCCAAGTCGGCTGCCCTGCCTCTACACCATCTTGGCCCCTTAAATCCCTCCATCCATTATCTTTTACCCGTTTCTTCCATTTTGGGTCACGGGGATCGCCAGTGCCCATGTCCAGCAATCACTGTGCGATGGGCGGGGTACACCCTGGACAATTCGCAAGTCCATCACAGGGCCACATGGAGACAAATGAGACAACCATTCACTCTCGCACTCCCACCTAGGGACAATTTAGAGTTACCAATCAGCCTAACATGCATGTTTTTGGTCTGCGGGAGGAAACCGGAGTACCTGGAGAAAACCATGCATGTATGGAGAAAACATGCAAACTCCACTTAGAAAGGCCCCCTGACCAGGATTTGAATCGGGAACCTGCTCGCCGAGAGAGAGCAGCTTTACCAGTTGAGCCACCGTGTTGCTGGTGTATAAATAGGGTTGGGCATTGTTTGAATTTGAGCGATTCCGGTTCCGATTCAGATTCTTCGTTTCGATTCCGATTCTTTTTGATTCTCGATTCAGATTATTTTTGTAGGCGGGGTTAAAAAAAAGACATGTCAATTCAGTTCAGTTTATTTATACTGTATAGCTCCAAGTCACAACAGAAGTTGTCTCAGGGCACTGAACAGAAACAATCAAATATAAAAATAATAAGTTAACAGAAACTTTAATATAAAAATAATGTTAACACTATTTATCTGAGGAGACTACTTTGAGTTTAACTCCATCATGTTATAAAAGAGCTACAGTAGTTAGCCAGAGTTCTTTCAGGATGAAATAATTTGAACTTCTGTTTGAATTTAATTCTATGAACTTTTTCCTTCTTGTTAAATTTACTATGAATTTCTCACAGGGCTATTTTCAACCAGTATATAAATATCAAACTTATGAACTTCAATATGTTATGAGTTTTCTTTTCGCAGGTGTACTCTTTTACAAGAGGCTTTATGTTTGAAAACCTCATGGAAACACATTTCCACATGTCCAGTGTGTGATGCTGCAGCCATGTTACTGAGCTCCCACTGATGGGCTAACCTGGTCCCACCACCAGCAGCAGAGTCCTCAGACAGAACGGCTGGTGGAATGTCCTGGTACATCTGCAGCCCTCTATTCGTTTCTTCATGGACATGGAGCTGTGACATTATGTTCTGTGCCTCTTCCTCAGCAAAAAAGCTCCTCCAGTACAGACTTTCTGGACAGAATGCAGAGAGGTGGTTCCTAAACAAACAACAGGTTCAGTATTATCAGTAAAAAGTGATTATTAAATCATTTTTAAGATTGAGAATGTATACAATTATTAGCTCTGTTTGTTATTGCCTAACTAACCTAAATGTTGGTGAATCCACATCTGAAAAGGGATACAACCTTTTCACAACATATGCTGTAACTGTTGTGGCACTCTTCATTCAGTTACACTGACTATTTACCTTGGACACTGGTGAACATCGTGGAGCCATTTCAGGTCGTTTGTCTAAGAAAAAAATACGAGCTAACGTTAGCATCGTGTTTGTATTTGAGCTGACTTACCACTTTAAGTGGAGTATAACTTGTTAGCTGCCTTAATGTTGGTATGAGACGTAGTTTATAGTTTTATTTACCTGATGGAGCCGAAGAGGCAGCGAAAAGTCCGGCGGAGCGTTTTGAAGACGGACTCCTTTGTACTTCTGGTCGAACACGAAGCGAAAATAATCCTGCGGAGCGCGTCAAAGACGGGACACTTTTTTACTTCTCTCCTTTGCATGATAGAAAATTATTGCAAGTGCTGCACTGACCTGACTGGTCATTTTATCAAAGTTAAGCCACGCTTTCTACCGCGGATGCACACTTACGGTGGATTCTTCTTCGTTGGTTTTCGGCGGCAAATTCTTCGGCGTTGGCGGCTACTTCCAGTCGTCGGACTAGCATCGAAAATAGGAATTGAAAATACATATTTTGCCTGGGTGTGGTCGTGAGATGGAGTGAGTCGCACTTGCCAGTGCTCCGGGTAAAATTTATTTTATAGTACCACCAAGCCCTCTATATGTAATAATATTGCCTATCATCACGCACACAACTTCCATTAAGCATCTCTTTTGAAGATTTTGGATTAAAAAATGTCTCAGAGGTCGGCAAGATCGAAGAAGGACGCCGAGAAGGATGACGCTGGCCTAATAACCCTCGAGGCAATTACCTCGCTGCTCGAGGAGCACCGCGCTGCGCTGTCAGCTGAGTTTAAACAAACTTTTCACCAGCTGGATCTCAAATTGGACCAAACTCGGCTCGCGGTGGAGGAACACGGCCAGCGTGTGTCATCACTGGAACTTGTCACTAACGACCTGAGCCAGCGCATGTCGGAGGTGGAAAACACCTGCTCAACTCTGCAGGAGGAAAACGCCAGACTAAAATCTAAACTGGCGGATTTACAAAGTCGAAGCAGACGGCAGAATATTCGTGTGCTGGGTTTACCGGAATCTATTGAAAGCGGACGTCCCACAGACTTCTTTTCCAACCTGCTGTGCGACATCTACGGGCGTGACACGCTTCCTTCTCCACCCGAACTGGACCGGGCTCATCGAACCCTCGCTCCGAAACCCGCCTCGGACCAGCGGCCGCGCCCGGTTATCCTGCGAGTGCACCGGGTCCAGGTGAAGGAGCTCATGATCCGGGAGGCTCGACGCAGAGGCAGGCTTGAATACCAGGGGAAACCGGTGCGGATCGTGGAAGACTACAGCCCAGAAGTCCTCAACCAGCGAGTGGAATATAAGGACGTGATGGCTGTGCTGTATTCTTTGGGTCTAAAACCTGCTCTGCTTTTTCCTGCTCGACTCCGCGTGACTTTACCTGATGGACACAGAAAGTGGCTGGGCTCGGTCGAGGAGGCGCAGAAGTTCATGGACACCTTTCAAGCTTCACAGCGCAAGTAACATTTAAACTTTTCTTCTAACTGATGAACAATGCGCTGTTCCCGCACTGGCTTTGATTATTACACTAAACTTTTCTTTACATGAGGTGAGGAACAGATGAGCAGGACTCTGCCCATACTCTGATTATCTGAGACTTTTTTAGTTGCAGCTTTTTTTGAACTATTAACATTTTTGAAATGAAACATTTTTCCTTTTCTCGTTTACCTGTTGACTATTTTGAGCTGAATCTTGGGTTAGTCCTGGATTGATTGATAATTAATTTGAGATTGGGATTAATTTAACTTTACGTTTGTATATGTGTGCGTGATTACCGGTACACATTTATACATTTTTTGGCCTTGCATACTTTAAACTAGTTTGTGAGG
>JBBPBX010033007.1:14634-26155 GCA_038048925.1 Garcialebias charrua | reverse complement strand
AAATCCTGTCAAAGGTGGATAGTTTTGGACATTCAGCTATTTTAACCATCCAGGTATCTAAAAGTTCAGCTTCTCAGGATGTTACAGCTATAATGTTTTTGGATTTGTCACCTTTATTTAATACATTTTTTAAATCTTTATTTAGTTTTTCCTTCAGAAACTGTTTTTTTTACAATCATTGGAAAACATGATACTTTTCAGTTTTAGTTTTAAACTACTGTTGAGCTGCTTTTAGCTAATGTTCTGTTGGTTTTAGATTTCTCTCTTTTCATAGTTTAGCTTTTGTTAAATTTGGCTTCTATTCAGTTTCAGCTTTTTCCACACTTTTCAGCTCAGTTTTCACTCTTGGAATAACTTCAGACGTTGTTCCTTGTTTACCTTCATTTATTTGGAATTTTTAATGTTTATTTTGTTATTTTTAACAGGAGAAATTTTAAAATTCATTCAAATTTTCAGCTTTAAAAGGGGGTGAATACTTTTGGAACCTGCTGGAACAAAAAGATTATCAGAACTTGCTCAGGCAGAAACTTGGTTTTCTGCAAATTCTTTGTACAGTAATTGTGTCAAACCAAACCCCACATTCAGTGTGTGTGTGTGTGTGTGTGTGTGTGTGCGTGTGTGTGTGCGTGTGTGTGTGTGGCTTCACGCTGGTTGTGTCTGAGCTGCTGGAATATTCTCGTGTGGTTCTGTGATGAGACCTGGAGACACTTTTCTCTTCTTTTTACATCGACACAGATTCCAATAAATGTATTTTTTCACCATGCAGTGATGAGAGCATCTTTGGCTCCGTGTGCGTGTGACGACTGACCCTTCCTGACCTTGAACGCCTCCTCCTCTGCTCCCCTCTCACTTTCTGACGTGGTGTGTTTTGACAGCGTGATGAAAATTGAGACGTCTTACTGAGTCCCCTCAGGGGAGAAATTAAATGATTGCAGCCTTGACTGCTGCTGCGTGAGTGTTCCTGTGTGGGCCGTGCACACCCGGACCTTGACCACATTCATGCCTGAGTGTTTACACGTGCACGCATCGCACTGGAAATGAGTCGGTGTGTCTTCTCTGCCTTACAAATCACGGCCACATGTGAAACGCCTGAGTACATTTAATATGCAGCAGGATTTGTTTTGTCCAAGGCCACGTTGTCTCCGTCACATCATTCATCTGATTAAAAGACTTTGGACAAATTGGACCCCAGCTCTGCATCCATCCCTGCCAGCAGCAGACTGAACACGAGCAGGATGTCTGACAGGTGAGTCACTGACGTGTCAGCCCAGCATCTTCTGCATTAATGTGGTGTCCATGCGCATCATTCATTCATTTCCTTTATTTCTACAGGTTAGTCTCACTGAGCCTCGAGGACTCATTTAAAGAGAGACCTGATTTAAACAAAGAGTGATGTCAGTAGACAATCATAAAAGAAAACACATAAACTGAGAAAAATTAATGGAAGGAAATTATGTTTAAAAAACAACGAATCAAAACAATGCTAGCTCTGTCTTGTTCTGATCCAAGTTTTGTCCTAGTGTTTACAGAACCAAACCCAGGCGGCTACTAACAGTCAGTATGGGTTTAGATCAAAAAACTCTACATCAATGGCTCTCATGGAATTAAGTCAAAGTCAAAGTCAACTTTATTGTCAGATCTGCAATATGTACAGTACAGGACATACACAGGACCGAAATTGCGTTTCTCTCAGTCCCTCGGTGCAACAGTAAACATCTAAACATTGAAACACTGAAACATATAATAATTGACATAAGCATAAAATAGTAAAACTAACACTGTCCTGAGTTTTTTGCATAGTGGAATAAGAGTATGAAAATTTACACCAACTCTAAAACTAAAACATTAAACATTTAATGAACATAATACTGTCCTGAGTTTTTGCATACTAGTATAAAAAAAGAGTATAAAAAGTATAACTAAAATAAACTAAAGGTTTCTAGCATTGACATTTGCAAAGTGGCAAAGCAGCGTATGAGTTAATGTACACAGTATATGTATGAGGTAGTAGTTGATGTTGTTATAGAGGCAAAAAGTGGCATATGCAGTAAGGCACATTGGGCATCCCTAAATAAGACCGTTCAGAGCACACTGTATATGTATCAGCAGTGGTGTAGATATTAGAGTAGTGTAAATGTAAACAGTAGTAGTTACATGTAAGCAGTAGTAATAAAAGTAAAGTTTAATGGAACAAATAACTACTGCTGTCGATCAAAAACAACATTGTATCAGTATTTTTGTTGATTTAAAAAAAGCATTCGATACTATTGATCACACCATTCTCCTTGAAAAACTGAACAAATATGGTATTAGAGGACCAGCATTACAGTGGGTATCTAGCTACTTAAAAAATAGGAAACAATTTGTACAAATAAATGATGTAAGATCTGACCTCTGTAATATCACATGTGGAGTTCCCCAAGGCTCTGTACTTGGACCAAAGCTTTTTATTTTATATGTGAATGACTTGGTAAATGTGTCAGGACTCCTTAAATGTGTACTTTTCGCTGATGATACCACTTTTTTCTGTTCAGGTGAAGATATAGAACAAATGTTAGAATTGATAAAGACAGAATTTGTCAAGATACAAACTTGGTTTAAAATAAATAAATTATCATTAAATCTAGAAAAAACTAATTACATGATATTCAGTAATAAAAAGAAAACTGTTGATGTTCCACTCAAAATTGAGGGTGTTGAGATTTGTAGAGTGAGTGAGGTGAAGTTTTTGGGTGTTATCATTGATGACAAACTGACATGGAAACAACACATAAATTCTGTAAGAATAAAAATAGCTAAATCGATTGCAGTACTGTACAAAGTCAGAGACCTATTGAATGATAAAGCTCTGTATTTGTTGTATAACACAATCATTGTTCCACACTTAATCTATTGTATTGATGTTTGGGGGAATGTGTAAAACAATCACAAAGCCTATTTTTGTATTACAGAAAAGAGCTGTAAGAATTATCACTAGAAAACATTACCGTCATCCATCAAGTACATTATTTTATCAACTGAAGTTATTGAAGTTCCATGATTTGGTAGACTATAATATTTTATCAGTTATGTATAGGGCTCAAAATAATGCATTACCTTTAAATATCCAAATGCACTTTGTTAAAAGACAAAGTTGTTATAATCTTAAGGGAACAGAGTTGTTTGTAAAACCACAATTCAGAACTAGTTTGAAGGGACGTTCTACCTCAATCCAGGGAATTAGATTATGGAATGGCTTGGAGAATGTAGTTAAAAATGCCAAGTCAATGTTTACATTTAAAAAAATGATCAAAACAAATGTGTTAAAAAAATATATGTGAAATAACGTAATGTGTATTGTATTAGTTAGAAAATTAGAAAGAGTTAGTCATTTTGTACTGTATTAGTATTAGTTAGAAAATTAGAAAGAGTTAGTCATTTTGTACTGTTGGTTGAAGAATATTATTGTTTAACCTGATTGTTGGAAAAAGTTGGTTGAAGATTATTATTGTTTACATGGTTTGACTACTGTTGTTTAATCTGATTGTTGGAGATAAGGAGCAGATATAATAAGATTTATTCTTCTTTCTGCTACCTTTCATTTTTTTACATTTTGTACACTATCATTATGAGATTGTCTTGTATTGCTTCTTTTGTAAAAAAATGAACAAATTTAATAAACAATAAACAATACTAAAAAGAACAGCTATTAAAGGGGGAGGGTGGGATGAGCAGCCAGTTGTTACTGGCACCATCATTCCACAAACAGTGATACCAAAGAATTATAACATAGATCAAAGATAAGATGGCTCACACATAAGGATCATTATATAATGATGGCCGCTTGTCCTGAGCCTGGTTCTGCTAAAGGTTTCTTCCTCATGAGAGTTTTTTTCTTTCCACTGTCGCCTTCATGCTTGTTCAAGATGAGAGTTCTGTGATGGAGTTAAACTCAAAGCAGTCTGCTCCTCACATAAATAATGTTAAATTATTATTTTATATATGAATGTTTCTGTTAAATTATTATTTTATATATGAATGTTTCTGTTAAATTATTATTTTATATATGAATGTTTCTGTTAAATTATTATTTTATATATGAATGTTTCTGTTAAATTATTATTTTATATATGAATGTTTCTGTTAAATTATTATTTTATATATGAATGTTTCTGTTAAATTATTATTTTATATATGAATGTTTCTGTTAAATTATTATTTTTATATATGAGTGTTTCTGTTCAGTGTCCTGAGACGATTCTTTTGTGACTTGGAGCTTTAGAAATAAACTGAAACCACACCTGTTCTGTTAGAAATAACTCCTATTTATTTTTTTATTTTTTTTTATTTAAATTAGGACAATGCATATTAATCAACATGACAGCAGTAAGCATCAATGTAAATATGCCGGAGTTAGCACAATAGCTAATGTTCATCCGTTGTCCTAAGGCAGGTAAGAACAAGAAACATCCCACAAAACAAAAGAGCAGAGAATGATACAAACATCACCTATACATAACTATAACTATATTTGAATTAAACTGTCAAGTTCATTTTGAGCTGGGTTTCTGCATAAAGCTAAGAATAAAAAGCATCTTACCTGTTGAAGACCGTTTGTTTCTGACAACGCAGATGATGTAACAGCTCCTGTGATTGCAGCAAATATTAAAGTGTATTGCTGACATTTAAAAACAGCTCACACGTCTAACATTTCATAGCAGCTCAAGCAAACGCTATTTTATGAACTTTTACACCATTATCAGATTCACATTATATAATTATTTTAGTTATTGTGCACCTAGTTGCAGGTTTAAACAACCGCGGCAGCAGTGACAGGTAGTATTTTCAGGTAGTGTCTCACTGCAGCTGTGACTAGTTGTTTCAGTTCAGTTTATTCTGCAGCTCCAAGTCACAGCAGAAGTCGTCTCAGGACCCTGAACAGAAACAGACGTTATAAAAGCCAGTCAGTAAAGTTCTCTTATCTGAGGACGTAGCAGATTGTGTTGAATCTTTACATCGTCACAGACTCCCATCCTGAGCAAGCACAAAGGAGACAGTGGAAAGGAAAAATTCCCTTTAACAGGAAGAAACCTTTGGAAGAACTAGGCTCATCTGCTTCGACAAGCTGGGTTTTAGAGGACAGGAAGTAGAAACAGACTCAGAATGACAGGTTCAGGTGTACTTTCTATAGGAGGAAAGACAAAAAAAAAACATGTTAAGATAAACATTAAATAATTACAAACAGGTAAAAAACAATTAAGATAAACATTAAATAATTACAAACAATAATAATAATAATGAATTCAATTTATAACGCACTTTTCATTAATGAAAATCTCAAAGTGCTAACAGGTAGAGTAGAGCAGGTAAAGACAGCATGTGGTCAGTTTGTCCTCCAGCAGTCTCAGCCTATAGCAGCAGAACTACGGGACAACTCAGGAAAAATGCAACTTTGATTGTTATGTGCTGCTGATTACCTAAGCTGCTGATTATTTCCTGCTGCGGTGTCCATTCATTCATACTCATTCACCTTCAAAGGCTCATGTTCGTGCTGCTGTTGTTCGGTGTGTTGTTTTGTACTATTAGTGATTAGCGTTTATCTTAGATCTTTTAGCGTCTGTTTATTGTATGTCTTAGTTTATGTATATATATATATATATATATATATATATATATATATATATATATATATATAAGCTTCTGCCGAAAACAGTCGCTCCTCCTCTCCCTCTTCGCTTTGCTGCTCTGTCTGTCTGAAACTGCTTCTGAGCCTCTCTTGTAGTTGATTTGTGTCTTTTGATTCAAAATAAATGTAAATAAAATAGTGTCCACTCGTCTTCTTGAGGGCCTCAAAAAAAGTGTACTAATAAGAGTTTTAGACACGGGGTTGTATCACTACACGTATCTTCCGAACAAAAAACTATGGACTTATTTGGCCAGTTGGTCCTCTTCACAATTTGATTTAAAAAAAATCTTCAAAGAGAAGACAGGCTTTAGGCAAGCCGATTGCCATGTTGGCACGCACACAGCTGGATATCTCATCGACTTGGAGACTTGATGATGTGTCTATCTCTGCTGTCATCTGTGGATCTAAATGACACATATTTAATTGGATTTATGATAACTGGTTTCTGCTTTTTGGATTCAGCTGGTTGCTGGTTTTATCTACAATTTATGGAAGTTATCTGCAGCAAACTGAGACCCGACCACGCTGCTTGCCTTTGTGATGGCTTGGTTCTTGCCTGTGTACCCAGACTCAGTTGCCTTGGGCAGAATGGGTCAGATCTTGGGGATTTTTACACAGGTACGTTCCATCGGTGTGTGGCCATGTAATTTGGACATTTTTTGGGACCAACACAGACTCAAGGCAGATGTCATAATGTTCTGTCTGCACTCAAAACAACTATGTGTGTTATCTGAATCTGGCTCCCCCGGCTGGCCTTCAAGGCCACCTTATCTGAATTCGCCTGGAGGACATGTAATCTGATGCTCACCCCCCGCCTATTGGGGAACTCCACCGTCAACCAGAGTGAACCAGCTGAATAAACATTCTGTCATCATTTCAGGACTCCTGGATTCTCATTAGCGTTGACCTTGGCCATTCCCCGACATCCTCGAGAATGTTTATGGATTTCATCGGAGGAGCTGTTGATTATTCCATCCTTATCAGAACTTTTACGGTGACCTCGAGGGTATCTATGAACATTGCTCATTGTTCTCGGTGTCTCCCCCCTCTGCAGAATGTCTACGTCACTATGTGCTTATCTGTGCGAGGTGTTTTTTAATATTATACTTTTTTTTTCTCAGGCATGAAGAAAGATTTTAATCAGAATTTTTTCGCCTCCATTTCCTAATGTGTCCAGTTTCATTACTTTTTGTCTGTTTAAGCAAATCTCACTTGTAAATGAGTCTTTGAGGCTCAATGTTACTTATCTATCTAAATAAAGGTTGAATGAATATATCTTAGTTTATATCTTAGATCCTTATTTACTGTTTCTTTTTACACTTTATATTTTTGCTATTGTTGGATGTAACCATCACCCTATGTACACAATTTCGTTCCACCTCATGTACTGCATGTGATGAAATGACAATAAAGAACCTTGACTTGCGTGAAACCCAAGCCGACCCTAACTATAGGATTTATGAAAAAGTAAAGTGTTAATCCCAGTCTTCAAACTGGACAATGTGTCAGCCTCATGGACAGAAACTGGAAGTTGGTTCCACAAGAGAGGAGCCTGACAACTGAAAGATCTTCCTCCATTCTGCTGCTGGAAACTCTAGGAACCACAAGTAAACCTGCAGTCTGAGAGAGAAGTGCTCTGTTAGCAAAATATGGAACAATAAGTTCTGTAATATAAGATGGAGCTAGGTAGCACTTTGAGATTTTTATTAATGAAAAGTGCGTTATAAATTAAATTCATTATTATTATTATTATTGTTGAGAGCTTTGTAGGTTAGAAGTAAGATTTTGAATTCAGTTCTGGATTTCACAGGGAGCCAGTGGAGAGAAGCTAAAACTGGAGAGGTGATCTCTCCCAGTAACTCCAGTTAAGACTCTGGCAGCAGCATGTTGGATCAACTGAAGACTTTTTAAAGAACTATTTGGACACCCAGATAACAAACCATTGCAATAGTCCAGTCTAGACGTGACAAATGCATGAACCAGTTTTTCTGCATCATTTTTACATGTTTCTAATTTTAGTGATATTACGCAGGTGGAAGAAGGAGGTTCTAACATTTTTAATGTGGGGGATAAAAAGCATGTCCTGATCAAAAATAACACCAAGATTTTTAACATTAGAGCTGGAGGCAGATTAATGTCATCCAAGGAGGAGAAAGACTGAAAAATGTATTTACTAAAATGCTCAGGTCCAAAAACTAAAACATCAGTCTTGTCTGTTCAAAAGCAGAACATTAAGGTTCATCCAGGTTTTTATGTCTTTAAGACATGTTTGTAGTCTAAGCAGCTCATTGGATTCATTGGGTTTCATGGACAAATATACTAATTGTGTATCATCAGCATAACAATGAAAATGTATCCCATGCTTTAAAATGTTCATGCTCAATAATTCATGTAAAACATTCAACAACGTTCAGAATAATAATAAAGAACAGATCTAAATCTGCTCATTTTGTTTTCTAAAGTGCACTTCAGTAAAATAAATGAAAGCTGTGTTTGGTGTAAAACGGGGTGGACCAAGAATTCATGTGCACCACCATGAGTGCAGTTTTCCAAACCGTGCACACAGTTAGACTGATTTTCAACAAGTCTCTGTTCAAACAGACTTCTTTGGAAATGTTGTTTCTTTTCTTAAAAATGTTGTTGTGGCTGTGTTGAGACTAGCCTTTAGCTCATGAGTCCGGTCATCAGTTCTTTGTGTCCAAACAGGTTGTTCAAGGAGCCATCTGCAACAGGTAAGACACTGATTGTTTTTCAATTTTACACAGAGCCCTACTTCAAAATAACAGAACTATTCCATTAACATCTTTGTAGTATCCATCATCCATTCATTCATCCATCATTCATCCAACCATCCATCAGTCCATCAGCATCCAACCATCAACCCATCCATCATCCAACCATCCATCCATCAACCCATCCTTCATCCATTCATTCATCCAACCATCCATCAGTCCATCATCATCAACCCATCCATCATCCATCCATTCATTCATCCAATCCAACCATCCATCAGTCATTATCATCCAACCATCAACCCATCCATCATCCATCCATCAACCCATCCATCATCCATCCATCCATCAACCCATCCATCATCCATCCATCAACCCATTCTTCATCCATCCATCCATGCATTCATTCAACCATCCATCCATCCATCATCCAACATAAACCCATCCATCATCTACCTATCATCCAACCATCCATTCATCAACCCATCCATCATCCATCCCTCATTCAACCATCCATCCATCAACCCATCCATCATCCATGCAGTCATTCAACCATCCACCCATATTCCAACATCAACCCATCCCTCATCCAGTCATCATCCAACCATCCATCCCTCATTCAACCATCCATCATCCAACCATCAATTAATCCAACATCAACACATCCATCATCCATCCCTCATTCAACCATCCATCAACCCATCCATCCATCATCCAACCATACACCCATTAATCCAACATCAACCCATCCCTCATCCAGCCATCATCCAACCATCCATCATCTATCATCCAACCATCCATCCCTCATTCAACCATCCATCAACCCATCCATCCATCATCCAACCTTCCATCAACCCATCCATCATCCATCCCTCATTCAACCATCCATCAACCCATCCATCCATCATCCAACCATACACCCATTAATCCAATATCAACACATCCATCATCCATCCTTCATTCAACCATCCATCCATCAACCCATCCATCATCCAACCATCCATCAACCCATCCATCATCCAACCATCCATCAACCCATCCATCATCCAACCATCCATCAACCATCCATCCATCAACCCATCCATCATCCATGCATTCATTCAACCATCCACCCATCATCCAACATCAACCCATCCCTCATCCAACTATCTATCATCCAACCATCCATCCCTCATTCAACCATCCATCAACCCATCCTTCATTCATTCATTCATCCAACCATCCATCAGTCCATCATCATCCAACCATCAACCCATCCATCATCCATCCATCATCCAACCATCCATCCATCAACCCATCCATCATCCATCCATCAACCCATTCTTCATCCATCCATCCATCCATGCATTCATTCAACCATCCATCCATCCATCATCCAACATAAACTCATCCATCATCTACCTATCATCCAACCATCCATTCATCAACCCATCCATCATCCATCCCTCATTCAACCATCCATCAATCAACCCATCCATCATCCATGCAGTCATTCAACCATCCACCCATATTCCAACATCAACCCATCCCTCATCCAGTCATCATCCAACCATCCATCCCTCATTCAACCATCCATCAACCCATCCATCCATCATCCAACCATCCATTAATCCAACATCAACACATCCATCCCTCATTCAACCATCCATCCACCCATCCATCATCATCCAACCATATATCCATTAATCCAACATCAACCCATCCCTCATCCAGCCATCATCCAACCATCCATCATCTATCATCCAACCATCCATCCCTCATTCAACCATCCATCAACCCATCCATCCATCATCCAACCATCCATGAACCCATCCATCATCCATCCCTCATTCAACCACCCATCAACCCATCCATCCATCATCCAACCATACATCCATTAATCCAACATCAACACATCCATCCTTCATTCAACCATCCATCCATCAACCCATCCATCATCCAACCATCCATCAACCCATCCATCATCCAACCATCCATCAACCCATCCATCATCCATCCCTCATTCAACCATCCATCCATCAACCCATCCATCATCCATGCATTCATTCAACCATCCACCCATCATCCAACATCAACCCATCCCTCATCCAACCATCCATCATCTATCATCCAACCATCCATCCCTCATTCAACCATCCATCAACCCATCCATCATCCATCAACCCATCCTTCATTCATTCATCCAACCATCCATCAGTCCATCATCCAACCATCAACCCATCCATCATCCATCCATCAACCCATCCATCATCCAACCATCCATCCATCCATCCATGCATTCATTCAACCATCCATCCAACATCAACCCATCCCTCATTCAACCATCCATCAACCCATCCATCATCCATCCATCATATATCTATCATCCAACCAGCTATCCACCAACCCATCCATCATCCATCCCTCATTCAACCATCCATCCATCAACCCATCCATCCATCATCCAACCATCCATCCATTAATCCATCATCCATCCATTAATCCAACCATCAACCCATCTATCATCCATCCATCAACCATCCCTCATTCAACCATCCATCCATCAACCCATCCATCCATCATCCAACCATCCATCAACCCATCCATCATCCAACCATCCATCACCAATCCCTTATTCAACCATCCATCCATCAACCCATCCATCAACCCATCCTTCATCCATCCATCCATGCATTCATTCAACCATCCATCCAGCATCAACCCATCCCTCATTCAACCATCCATCAACCCATCCTTCATCCATCCATGCATTCATTCAACCATCCATCCATCAACCATCCCTCATTCAACCATCCAACCATCATCCATCCTTCTCATCTACTGGTGTGAGTGTAAGGAGGGACGATGTAATCCATGATGTTTGTGCATTTTTGATCAGGAGTCCGATCTGAGCTTCTGATCAGGATGGACTTGTTGTTCCCGTCTGTGATTTCTGACATCCCGTGTCGTCCTGGCTCCATTCCTGCCCTCGGCTGTCTTGCTCTCGTCTTCTGTCCCCATGTGTAAAGCCGTTCTGTCTCCCATCAATAAGCCAACCGGCTCCTCCAGCTCCAGTCTTGGCAGACAGGACTTGTGATGGAGGCTGTGATCGTCATGCTAATGCTGTCCTTGACTTAAATAACAT
>JBBPBX010033007.1:0-14088 GCA_038048925.1 Garcialebias charrua | reverse complement strand
GCTTCATGAAGTCAGAGGAACTGGTTGTGATGTCACAGTGGTGTGATGTTTTAACAGACTGTCTGCTCAGTGACTGCAGCAGCAATTTTACAGCAGAGTTCACAGTTTCAGCTGATATTTCATCAACAGGATGTCATCCTGCAGTGGTCAGAGGGGTGGGGTTTGGGTGGTTCCCCTGTTTAGGCTCAGAGATGTTTAACTTTATTTATCCAGGAATAATCCCACTGAGATTCAAAACTTATTTTGCAGAGGAGGCCAGCAGGTTCCACATGAAGACCCTGCACAATAAAACGGTTAAAAACACGTTGAGTCATAAAGAAGCAGAAGATCACGGCAGCTGTTCGTAACAACACATGCATTTAGTGCTCAACACGTGCATTAGTGCTCAACACGTGCATTAGTGCTCAACACGTGCATTAGTGCTCAACACGTGCATTAGTGCTCAACACGTGCATTAGTGCTCAACGCGTACATTAGTGCTCAACACGTGCATTTAGTGCTCAACACGTGCATTAGTGCTCAACACGTGCATTAGTGCTCAACACGTGCATTAGTGCTCAACACGTGCATTAGTGCTCAACGCGTACATTAGTGCTCAACACGTGCATTAGTGCTCAACACGTGCATTAGTGCTCAACGCGTACATTAGTGCTCAGCACGTGCATTTAGTGCTCAACACGTGCATTAGTGCTCAACGCGTACATTAGTGCTCAACACGTGCATTTAGTGCTCAACGTGTACATTAATGCTCAGCACGTGCATTAGTGCTCAACACGTGCATTAGTGCTCAACGCATACATTAATGCTCAGCACGTGCATTTAGTGCTCAACACGTGCATTAGTGCTCAACACGTGCATTATGCTCAACACGTGCATTTAGTGCTCAACAGGTGCATTTAGTGCTCAACAGGTGCATTTAGTGCTCAACACGTGCATTAGTGCTCAACACGTGCATTTAGTGCTCAACACGTGCATTAGTGCTCAACACGTGCATTTAGTGCTCAACACGTGCATTTAGTGCTCAACACGTGCATTTAGTGCTCAACACGTGCATTAGTGCTCAACACGTGCATTTAGTGCTCAACACGTGCATTAGTGCTCAACACGTGCATTTAGTGCTCAACACGTGCATTAGTGCTCAACACGTGCATTTAGTGCTCAACACGTGCATTAGTGCTCAACACGTGCATTTAGTGCTCAACACGTGCATTTAGTGCTCAACACGTGCATTAGTGCTCAACACGTGCATTAGTGCTCAACACGTGCATTAGTGCTCAACACGTGCATTAGTGCTCAACACGTGCATTAGTGCTCAACACGTGCATTTAGTGCTCAACACGTGCATTAGTGCTCAACACGTGCATTAGTGCTCAACACGTGCATTTAGTGCTCAACACGTGCATTAGTGCTCAACACGTGCATTAGTGCTCAACACGTGCATTTAGTGCTCAACACGTGCATTTAGTGCTCAACACGTGCATTAGTGCTCAACACGTGCATTAGTGCTCAACACGTGCATTTAGTGCTCAACACGTGCATTAGTGCTCAACACGTGCATTAGTGCTCAACACGTGCATTTAGTGCTCAACACGTGCATTAGTGCTCAACACGTGCATTAGTGCTCAACACGTGCATTTAGTGCTCAACACGTGCATTAGTGCTCAACACGTGCATTAGTGCTCAACACGTGCATTTAGTGCTCAACATGTGCATTAGTGCTCAACACGTGCATTTAGTGCTCAACACTCAACACGTGCATTTAGTGCTCAACACGTGCATTAGTGCTCAACGCGTACATTAGTGCTCAACACGTGCATTTAGTGCTCAACACGTGCATTAGTGCTCAACGCGTACATTAATGCTCAACACGTGCATTAGTGCTCAGATGGTCCACTCTGGGCCGTCCTGTTTAAGACAACTCACTCCAGGACGTGGAACAGATTAAACGTTTCAACAAAGAAGAACCCATCCAGAGGTCCAGAGGTCTGACTCAACCTGATGAGATGATGGACCTGCATCTCAACCTGATGAGATGATGGACCTGCATCTCAACCTGATGAGATGATGGACCTGCATCTCAACCTGATGAGATGATGGACCTGCATCTCAACCTGATGAGATGATGGACCTGCATCTCAACCTGATGAGATGATGGACCTGCATCTCAACCTGGTGAGATGATGGACCTGCATCTCAACCTGATGAGATGATGGACCTGCATCTCAACCTGATGAGATGATGGACCTGCATCTCAACCTGATGAGATGATGGACCTGCATCTCAACCTGATGAGATGATGGACCTGCATCTCAACCTGATGAGATGATGGACCTGCATCTCAACCTGATGAGATGATGGACCTGCATCTCAACCTGATGAGATGATGGACCTGCATCTCAACCCGGTGAGATGATGGACCTGCATCTCAACCTGATGAGATGATGGACCTGCATCTCAACCTGATGAGATGATGGACCTGCATCTCAACCTGATGAGATGATGGACCTGCATCTCAACCTGGTGAGATGATGGACCTGCATCTCAACCTGGTGAGATGATGGACCTGCATCTCAACCCGGTGAGATGATGGACCTGCATCTCAACCTGATGAGATGATGGACCTGCATCTCAACCCGATGAGATGATGGACCTGCATCTCAACCCGGTGAGATGATGGACCTGCATCTCAACCTGGTGAGATGATGGACCTGCATCTCAACCCGGTGAGATGATGGACCTGCATCTCAACCCGGTGAGATGATGGACCTGCATCTCAACCTGATGAGATGATGGACCTGCATCTCAACCTGGTGAGATGATGGACCTGCATCTCAACCTGATGAGATGATGGACCTGCATCTCAACCTGATGAGATGATGGACCTGCATCTCAACCTGGTGAGATGATGGACCTGCATCTCAACCTGATGAGATGATGGACCTGCATCTCAACCTGATGAGATGATGGACCTGCATCTCAACCTGGTGAGATGATGGACCTGCATCTCAACCTGATGAGATGATGGACCTGCATCTCAACCTGATGAGATGATGGACCTGCATCTCAACCTGATGAGATGATGGACCTGCATCTCAACCTGATGAGATGATGGACCTGCATCTCAACCTGATGAGATGATGGACCTGCATCTCAACCTGATGAGATGATGGACCTGCATCTCAACCTGATGAGATGATGGACCTGCATCTCAACCCGGTGAGATGATGGACCTGCATCTCAACCTGATGAGATGATGGACCTGCATCTCAACCTGGTGAGATGATGGACCTGCATCTCAACCTGATGAGATGATGGACCTGCATCTCAACCTGATGAGATGATGGACCTGCATCTCAACCTGGTGAGATGATGGACCTGCATCTCAACCCGGTGAGATGATGGACCTGCATCTCAACCCGGTGAGATGATGGACCTGCATCTCAACCCGGTGAGATGATGGACCTGCATCTCAACCTGATGAGATGATGGACCTGCATCTCAACCTGATGAGATGATGGACCTGCATCTCAACCTGATGAGATGATGGACCTGCATCTCAACCTGGTGAGATGATGGACCTGCATCTCAACCTGATGAGATGATGGACCTGCATCTCAACCTGATGAGATGATGGACCTGCATCTCAACCTGATGAGATGATGGACCTGCATCTCAACCTGATGAGATGATGGACCTGCATCTCAACCTGATGAGATGATGGACCTGCATCTCAACCTGATGAGATGATGGACCTGCATCTCAACCCGGTGAGATGATGGACCTGCATCTCAACCTGATGAGATGATGGACCTGCATCTCAACCTGATGAGATGATGGACCTGCATCTCAACCTGATGAGATGATGGACCTGCATCTCAACCTGATGAGATGATGGACCTGCATCTCAACCTGATGAGATGATGGACCTGCATCTCAACCTGATGAGATGATGGACCTGCATCTCAACCTGATGAGATGATGGACCTGCATCTCAACCCGGTGAGATGATGGACCTGCATCTCAACCTGATGAGATGATGGACCTGCATCTCAACCTGGTGAGATGATGGACCTGCATCTCAACCTGATGAGATGATGGACCTGCATCTCAACCTGATGAGATGATGGACCTGCATCTCAACCTGATGAGATGATGGACCTGCATCTCAACCCGGTGAGATGATGGACCTGCATCTCAACCCGGTGAGATGATGGACCTGCATCTCAACCCGGTGAGATGATGGACCTGCATCTCAACCTGATGAGATGATGGACCTGCATCTCAACCTGATGAGATGATGGACCTGCATCTCAACCTGATGAGATGATGGACCTGCATCTCAACCCGGTGAGATGATGGACCTGCATCTCAACCTGATGAGATGATGGACCTGCATCTCAACCCAGTGAGATGATGGACCTACATCTCAACCTGATGGGATGATGGACCTGCATCTCAACCCGATGAGATGATGGACCTGCATCTCAACCTGATGAGATGATGGACCTGCATCTCAACCTGATGAGATGATGGACCTGCATGGACCACTGAGCAGGTGTCTGGACACTTTAAAGGCACTTTCTCCAAAGACTGGTGGCGTTCGAGGAATGATGCACACGTTGTGTCCATCTCATCCCCTGGTGTCTTCAGGAGTCCACAGAGATTCTCAGTCATCCAGGACGTGTTTGAAGGTGTCTCCGTGTTTTCAGGACAAGGTCCTGCTACCATGAAGTCCTTCCTGTGAGCAACTCATTCATGTTTTGTGCATAAAGTTTTCATTTCTTGTCAAATGACTTCCATTATAAAAATTCTCATTTTATTTATTAGGAATTTAAAGATGCACAAATGAAAGTGTTGCTGCGTGTGCAGCTGTGCACCCTCCTCCCACTCTGCTGCTGTGTCACTGTGGGTGTTGGGAACAGATGCATCATGTAGTCGTGAAACGTGTGAAGAATGTTGCTTTGTGTCATGGAGTGAGTCAGGATGTGTTCAGGAGCTGCACACGTCAGGACGCAGCTCGCTCGTAAAAACATGTTTTCCTCTGAAGATGCCTTCCAGCCTGCTGCTCACCTCTGCAGCCGTGCACTAACCCCTGGAAGCACATGGAAGTGATGATAACTTGATTCAGTGTGCTCAGCCTCTTCCTGCTGCTTCCCACCGGCTCACTGTCAACACACCTGCTCCTGAACGTGACGGGATAATCCTGCATGTTCTTATTTCCACAGAAAGAAACTTGACTTGGTTGAGTGACGTGTCAGAACATCCCTTCAGCTCGTTTCTCCTCACGTCGTCGGCTCCTGCCGTGCTGTGGATGCTTCACGCATCACATTTCATGCCGCAGTTGGCCAAAACCAAGACAAGTTGGAGGTTTTTAACTCAAAGCTGCGGCTTCGAAGGGACCCTGCAGCCTAATATTTGTTGTTCCTGGCATTTAACAATGCTGCCCCACATCTCCCATCCATCCCTCCCTCTCAGCCTCTTTCTGTTATTTATAGCGTCCTCAGAGGGTGATGCAACACAGAACAGCTGCAGTCGAGCAAACAGTCGTCTGATGCTTTCAGTGCAACAGTCCAGTGGATTATAGAGGCCTGAGAGACCGCCGCTCCACCGTGTAACATCACAACATCACAGCTCACACATGACAGCCAGCCTATTCCCTGACAACACCTCCCCCCCTCCCAGAGCAGAGAGCACAGGACAGCTGGGGGCTGAGCAGGAACAAGGGCGAGTATCTGGTAAGAAGCCTTTTGTCACCGACATCGAACAGAGGCGACCTCGGCTGAACTCGGAAAAATCTGAACTAAATTTAATTTGATCGATTCAGTCAGACTGTCTGACTGTTTGTTTGTTTGTTTGTTTGATTGTTTGTTTGATATGAGCACCCCCCACTACAGAACATATAATAATAATAATAATAATGTATTTTCCTGTCATCTTCGTACGTTTCCCATACACAGACGAAATTTGTCTCTGCATTTAACCCAACCACCACCAGGTGGTGCAGTGAGCAGCCCGAAAGCGCCCGGGGAGCTGGAGAAATAGGTGTGCACTCATAGACACCCCAAGGTGGGTAGTGGCCGGGACGCGAACCCGCGTCCTTCGGGTCCCAAGTCAAAAGCCCTACCACTAGACCATCTTGGCTCCTTATATGATCTACAACTGTTGCTTAAACTGAGGGTTACGCATAAAATGAAACAATCTTACCTGCTGTAGATAGCTCTTTGAACCACAATAGGATCTGCACCACCACAGAGCAGAATCCTGAAGGCCCGCCCAGTTCTCCAGGTGAGACGAGGATCTGATGGTCCACTGTGTCAAACGCAGCAGTTGGGTCCAACAGCATTAAACTGCACAGTGATCCAACCTGTGGCTAAAAGAACGTCATCAACCTTAGACGGGAAGGGCACGTTTGAAATTGGCCTAAAGTTTGTCATGACTGTGGAGTCCAGGACAAGTTTTTAAACAGTGGCGTCACAACTCTGCGTTTAAAACTCGCCGGTACCGGTCACTATAGACGAAGACCCCGAGGAGGAAAACGTGTCAGGAGACAGAGGGAGAAGAGGAAAGTGAAGAATGTAGGACTGAGGGTTGCAACTCTAAATGTGGGGACAATGACAGACAAAGGTAGAGAGCTGGCTGACATGATGCAGAGAAGGAAGGTAGATGTTTTATGAGAAAAGTTTCAGGAGTGATTTGTGACAAAAAGGTGTCAGCAAAGGTCAAAGGGAAAGTTTACAAGACAGTGGTGAGACCAGCTATGTTGTATGGTCTGGAGACAGAGACGTGGACAAAGAGACAGGAGACAGAACTGGAAGTAGCAGAAATGAAGATGTTGAGGTTCTCCGAGATCATCAGAGGTACAGCACATGTTGAACAACTGGGAGATAAAGTTAGAGAGGACACACTGAGATGGTTTGGACATGTCCAGAGGAGGGACAGTGGTTTGGACATGTCCAGAGGAGGGACAGTGGTTTGGACATGTCCAGAGGAGGGACAGTGGGTATATTGGTAGAAGGATGTTAGAAATGCAGCTGCCAGGAAAAAGACAAAGAGGAGATATATGGATGCAGTTAGAGAGGACATGGAGGTAGTTGGAGTGAGGACAGAGGATGCAGAGGACAGAGTGAGGTGGAGGAGGATGACTCGCTGTGGTGACCCCTGAAGAGGGAAAAGCCGAAAGAAGAAGAAGAAGAAGAAGAAGAAGAAGAAGAAGAAGAAGAAGAAGAAGAAGAAGAGAAGAAGAAGAAGAAGAGAAGAAGAAGAAGAAGAAGAAGAAGAAGAAGAAGAAGAAGAAGATTTTTGATTTTTAACAAAACGTTTATTAACAATCAGTAAACTTACAATCAGTAAACACAATCATGAAACACAAAGTCAAAGACACGTCATCAGTTCACAGCGTGAAAGTCACTCAAATAATGTGTTTGGTGAACTGTAGTTCTCCCTGAGCAGATACATTACACAACAGCCCGCTGAAGCCCCATGTCTTCAAAAAGTGCTGTATATCCCCAGTGGCTCTGTGGAAGCAGAACTCCAGCCACAGCCTGGCCTTGACGTTGCACCAAGAAGTAGAAGAAGTAGAAGAAGAAGAAGAAGAAGAAGAAGAAGAAGTAGAAGAAGAAGAAGAAGAAGGTACCGGTCGCTTTGCCAAGCAGCCATTTATAAAACTGGATGCATCAGGAGCCAGAGTGGAAACAACCTCTTTAATACGACAAGGTGGAACTGGATCGTAACGAAAGGGACTGAATATATTCACTGTATCATTATTATCATTATTATTATTATTATTGTTATTGTTATTATTATCATCATTATTATTATTATTATTATTATTGTGCTTTAGAGAAAAATATGTTGGGTGACTGTTTTAATTTGCAGCCACGTCGGCAAAATGTTTAAAGAAATGACTTCCAGCTGTCGTTGTGGGCGCTGTAGTTCTGTGGTCAGTGCTGCAGTCTCGTGTTCCCGAGGCCGCAGGTTTGAGTCCAGGCTGCGTCAGGAAGAGCCTCTGGCGTCTAACCGTGATGGGCGCTCTCCTGCCGTGGCAACCCCTGAAGAACAGCTGAAAGAAAAATTCTCCTAACATTTAGTTTTCCGTTACCAATGAGTTAAACCCTACAAACGTGATTAATCAATAAAATAAATGTTTCTTGACAACGATTATGAATAAAATATAAAGTCTGAGACGATTCCCAACATTAATTCTGTCCTCTCAGGGATAATTAATCATCCAGCTGCAGTGTCAGGGATGTGAAGATGTTAAATGTATCAGTTAAAAGCATCACGTTACGTAAAGTGATGATTTCTTTGGTCCTCACAAATAAACAAAATCCTCAAAACACGATGGTTGTCCTAAAGTCCCGACTTTACGATGAACACCAAAGGTTTGACCACAGAGCATGTGCTGGAGATGACTCTCAGCTACTTCCAAGTTCATCTCACAACATGTCGCTCTGTCAGAGTTAGCGCCATTGTTACATTTGCTAACGTTGCTCAGCATCGGCAGCCATCTTGAATTGGATTGGCTCCAGTCAGTTGTAGATGAACGTCCAGGTTTCATCCTCAGTTTCACTAAAACACATCTAGCAGTTCATTTATTGTTTTTTTTTCCTTCACATGAACATTAAAGACCGTGTAAAGTGAATTTCAACATTTTCTTCAATAAACATTATAAATGTGATAATTGTAATCTTGTAAATGAGTAAAAAGTCTCAAAATTGTAGCTCAATTAATTTTGGAGTTATAGAGCAAACTGTGTTTAAACATATTTCTATTTCAGGATTTTTTAGGCGTGTTTTAAACGTGACCGCGTTTCGTCACGCGGTCCTCATTAGTATAGCCCAACCCCCTGCTGCTCCAGTCATATAAATGCGTTCTTCGTGGAGCCGTCACTCGCTACCGACGACCGTCTCCCTCCTGTACTCTCACTCCTTTTACGCATGGACTGCAGCTGCTCCATTGTGACATTTCTTTTTTTTTTTTTTTTGCCAAAAGTCAAGTGATCACTTGAAGCTGTCACCATTCATTCTTCCTCCTCCGAGGAGGAGGAATGAACTTGTCACGAGTGAACTAAAGTCATGTCCAACGAGGCTGCACCAGGTTCTAAATATTTCCTGGTGTGCAGGTCTGCTCTGAAGGAGAAGCACTCCCTGTTTTTAATTTATTTTTTTAAAGTTTTCATGAACATATAAACACAGAAAACCGCTGCGCAGCCCTCTGTCTTTTGCGGCTGGAGCGCACCTGTTTTCACATCCGAGCCCCCCCGCGCGTGTGTGTGTGTGTGTGTGAGAGCGCCGTGACTCTGCTGACACAGAGATGAGATAACTTATCAACGTGATTACTCTTTTTAATCACCAACACAGACCCCGCATGCGAGGTGACCGGCCAGAACTCAGATAAAAACAGAGCAGGTTTTCACTGCTGCTCCTTGTCTGTCTCTCGCTCAAGGCAGGAAAAGGACATGAGTGCAGTACTGCGCTGAAACCACGCCCACGTGCGACACGCCCCCAGCGTTCTAGAGCAAGGCAAAATCATGTTTTTTCATGATTTTTGAGACTTAATTTTATAAGGAAATCAATGTTTTTAATCAGTCAGATTTATATGGGTGATTAATAACACATATTTATGCCGTGTGACAAAATAAAAACACACATTTAATTTCACTTTACACGGTCTTTAATAATTTTTTCTCTTGACATGTCTAAAAAGGAGCAGGCAGTGATATACAGTACATGTCTTTATTCCCACCCCATTACATTTCTTATTGCATATACTATATTTAAAGGTATTGTGGCATGATGTTGGAAATTTGCATATTTGTCACAGCATATACTGTATATCTTATATCATTCAGCTCTGTTTGTTTTTGCAAAATAAATTATAAATATATTAAAATTTCATTCCAAGTTATGGTAGTTTTTTCTCTGGGACACGCCCCTAAAAATCAGCGCACTTCCGCAAAACGTCATCGTGACGTGCATGTGGGCACTGGGCATAAGGCAGAGCCTTGCCCGTTTGTTTGGTGTGTTAACTGCTTTCCATACGGATTCTTTTTCTGAAAGATCGCCTCATTTTTTTGTGTAACTTGAAAAATGCCGTCACGTTGTAGCACATTTGGGTGTTCTAATATCAGCAGTGAACAAGCGAGCCTTCACAAATTCCCAAAAGATGAGAAACTTCGACACAAATGGACAAGACAAGTACTGTACAGAGAATGAGGGACCGGTGGTGTATGTCTGCAGTGACCATTTTACTGCCGATTGTTTTCAGGAAAGACCTGGTTTAAAAGAATCTTTAGGATTACCAGTAAGATTCAGAAGACTTTTAAAACCGGATGCTATTCCTACTATTTTTAAAAGAAAATCTACAGCAGAAAGTCCCACAGCTACCACATCAAAACAACGCAGGGAAGCTACCGTCGGAAAAGAGTAAGTCTTTGTGTAAACATAATTGGAGGTGTGTACTGTTTTAGATTATAAACTATAAATTTTATGTGAGCTCATGTTGTTTTACTTTATACACTGTGAGTGTTTAAAGCCACTTATCACGGAGGATTCTTCATGTGCGATGCTAAAAAAAAAATAGCCGACATAATAATAATAATAATAATAATAATGAATTCAATTTATAACGCACTTTTCATTAATGAAAATCTCAAAGTGCATAAAATCAGGAGCAAACACACGTTGCTTGTTATGTATTTTTAAATTATGTCTGCGCGATCAAGTAACATCAGTAAGTTTTTTTATTCAGGGAGGGTTTATTAATGAGAGTTTTGGATGATTTACTGTCTTAAAATGATAGATCTCAGACGCGATCGGGACTCTGTTAGCTCAGCCCAAGAACAAAGAAGCCACATCACGAAGCTAACCCCACTTAGCTACTGTGTATGAAATAAACCGTGTCTAAATCACTTTTCAATTGATCGAGTGTCCAATAACTGTATAGGATGAATAATAACCCTTCGATTGCTTTAATACATTCATGTACTAACAATAGGTTGTGTTTGTTCGACATGCTCCGCCATTATTATTTACATGCGCGTTGAGCAGCGGCTTCCCACGGGCACGTCACGATGACGTTTTGCGGAAGTGCGCAGATTTTTAGGGGCGTGTCCCAGAGAAAAAACTACCATAACTTGGAATGAAATTTTAATATATTTATAATTTATTTTGCAAAAACGAACAGAGCTGAATGATATAAGATATATATGTTGTGACAAATATGCAAATTTCCAACATCATGTCACAATACCTTTAAGCCTTTTGCACAATCCAACAATTTCAACGCCCAATTCTGTATTTCTTTAAACACAAAATAAATTAAAAAAAATTAGCTCAACAAGATTGATCTTTTACCAGTTATCATGGAAACCACAGTAGCTCTCCGTCTTGATGTTTATGTTTTTTGTGTGTGTATTCTTTAAAGCTGATTTCTATTTTGATTAAATTAATCTGTTTAACTCGTCCACAAAGGTGCAGATCTTCTGTTAAGAGTTCAGACAAAAATATGTTCATTTCCACAGTAAATATTTCCACCATTTACTGTGTGCTTCTTTATTATTACTATTATGTTTATGTTTATTAAATTTGTTCATTTTTTTTTACAAAAGAAACACAATACAAGACAATCCCATAAATGATAACGTACAAAATATTAAAAAATGAAAGGTAGCAGAAAGAAGAATAAATCTTATTATATCTGCCCCTTTTTTCAAACAATCAGATTAAACAATAATAATCTTCCACCAACAGTACAAAATGACTAACTCTTTCTAATTTTCTAACTAATACAATACACATTACGTCATTTCATATATATTTTTTTAACACATTTGTTTTGATCATTTTCTTAAATGTAAACATTGACTTGGCATTTTTAACTACATTCTCCAAGCCATTCCATAATCTAATTCCCTGGATTGAGGTAGAACGTCCCTTCAAACTAGTTCTGAATTGTGGTTTTACAAACATCTCTGTCCCCTTAAGATTATAACAACTTTGTCTTTTAACAAAATGCATTTGGATATTTAAAGGTAATGCATTATTTTGAGCCCTATACATAACTGATAAAATATTATAATCTACCAAATCATGGAACTTCAATAACTTCAGTTGATAAAATAATGTACTTGATGGATGACAGTAATGTTTTCTAGTGATAATTCTTACAGCTCTTTTCTGTAATACAAAAATAGGCTTTGTGATTGTTTTACACGCTTTCCCCCAAACATCAATACAATAGATTAAGTGTGGAACAATGATTGTGTTATACAACAAATACAGAGCTTTATCATTCAATAGGTCTCTGACTTTGTACAGTACTGCAATCGATTTAGCTATTTTTATTCTTACAGAATTTATGTGTTGTTTCCATGTCAGTTTGTCATCAATGATAACACCCAAAAACTTCACCTCACTCACTCTACAAATCTCAACACCCTCAATTTTGAGTGGAACATCAACAGTTTTCTTTTTATTACTGAATATCATGTAATTAGTTTTTTCTAGATTTAATGATAATTTATTTATTTTAAACCAAGTTTGTATCTTGACAAATTCTGTCTTTATCAATTCCAACATTTGTTCTATATCTTCACCTAAACAGAAAAATGTGGTATCATCAGCAAAAAGTACACATTTAAGGAGTCCTGACACATTTACCAAGTCATTCACATATAAAATAAATAGCTTTGGTCCAAGTACAGAGCCTTGGGGAACTCCACATGTGATATTACAGAGGTCAGATCTTACATCATTTATTTGTACAAATTGTTTCCTATCTTTTAAGTAGCTAGATACCCACTGTAATGCTGGTCCTCTAATACCATATTTGTTCAGTTTTTCAAGGAGAATGGTGTGATCAATAGTATCGAATGCTTTTTTTAAATCAACAAAAATACTGATACAATATTGTTTTTGATCGACAGCAGTAGTTATTTGTTCCATTAATTCCATGAGAGCCATTGATGTAGAGTTTTTTGCTCTGAACCCATACTGACTGTTGCTTAGAATATTTTGTTTATCTATAAATTGATCTAGTCTGTTCACAAATAGTTTTTCAAGAATTTTTGAAAACTGTGGTAACAAGGATATAGGTCTATAATTGTTGAACACACATTTATCACCATTTTTAAAAAGAGGAACTACCTTAGCTACTTTCATATTATCTGGAAATATTCCTGTTGAAAATGATAAATTACATATATATGTAAACGGCTCAATAACATGGCTCATTATGTCCTTTACAAACATCATATCCATGTCCACCCAGTCTTTTGATCTCTTGTCTGTAAGATTTTTTACTACATTCATTATTTCCTCTTTGTTAGTTCCATTTAGAAAAATACTATTTGCACAACCTGTAATTGAATGGCTCACATTATTATCTACTTTTGGTATTTTAGCTGCAAGGCTTGATCCAACATTCACAAAATATTGATTAAAACCATTTACAATTTCATTTTCATCGTGAACTTCATCGTTGTCTTTTACAAAATATTTTGAAATACCAGTTTTTGTTTTATGATTCTTCAGGACACTATTCATTACTCGCCATGTTGCTTTCATATCACCATTACTTTTATCTAATAATTTACTATAATATTCTTTCTTATGTTTCCTTATAATCCCTACTAATTTATTTTTATACTTTTTATATTTTTCTTCAGCGCTCTGACTTCGCAATTTCAAGAAACATGAATACAAATAATTCTTTTTTTACAAGCATTTCTCAACCCTTTTGTCATCCATGGTTGATCAATCGTATTTCTCTTTGTGTAATTTGTTTGCACACAATTCTTTTCATACAGAGCTTCCAAGATATTCATAAACTCATCATATGCTCTGTTTGCATCATCAACATACACATCATTCCAGTCTTGTTTATCTAGATCCTCTTTCAATTTTTCCAAAACTTTTTTTGACGTGTTTATGATCTTTTTCTTCATTGTGACTGCTTTTGTGATGCTTTGATCATTTTTATAGATTGTGAAAACTGGTAAATGATCACTTAAGTCGGTCGTTAAGATACCACCTATCACGTCCCCATTTGTTATATTTGTGAAAATAAAAATATATAAATAAAATATAA